>VZTY01001896.1:0-40896 GCA_013400935.1 Turnix velox
AATCCCTCATATTCTGTGATGGAGAAGTGAGAGGATGCAGGGGTGGCTGTTGGTGATTCCCAATAGCTCTTCTGGCAGCTCTATGTGGACATGGTCCCCTCAAACCAGCCCAGCAGCCAAACTGTGGGTTCCCCATCTATCCCAGTGAAGTTTTTTCCCACAGATAGGTCATGGCTGGACCCGTGGAAGTTTTCCATCGAGCTAGAGCTAGATATAAACAGCACGCACTGCCTGAATCCCTGCCCAGACTTCTCCAACCAGCCAGGGCTCCTGCAAGCCCTTCCTGGGATTTACTGATGCAGCTGGGTGTTTGTTCAGGGAGAAAGGAGGATTCTGAATCTATGCAAAAAAACCCCCGACAGATTTACTCAACATGATTCAAAGTGTTTTAAGATTCGGAGCAGAATTTTATTGCTGCCCCATAAATCTTCTCTGAAAACTGGAGCCTGTCCCAAGGACCTCTGGAAGGGATCCCCATCCCCTTGAGGCCAGAAAACAGGTCCAAGGGACATTTTTCACAGACCCACGTCATGGTTCCTCTTCGTTTCCCACCTTGAATTGGTTGGGATCCCATTTCCCAGCCAAGGGGAAGCCTGAGGCATGAAGGAAAATGTCATCTCCGTGGGGTTGTGAAGGCTAAACCATCTCCTTGCCTTGAATCAGGCTGTGCAGCTGTGGGAAATGATTGGAGACACCTCCCCTTGGGCTCACCTTGGGCTGAGCAGAGCCTGCAGAAAGGTCCCACACTTTCAGAAAGGGTCACTTCCCTTTTTTCCTAAAGTAAAAAATCCCTTTTGTAGCCTTGATACAGCCCATATAGCACACTGGGCTTCCAGGGAGGTCTCTATTTTGGAAGTGCATGCCTTTGTCTGGTCTTTTTTTTGCAAAAGCAGGAGGTAATTTTAGATTTTTATAAGTGCTTGTGGTTGTACTCCTGTCTTAGATGTGTCTAAACCCACGGGGGTATCACAGAGAACACTGAAACATCTCAGGACTGTCAAACGAATTACTGTCTGCCTGGGACATTAAAAAGCATGCCTGTTATTAAATGCTGTAAAAAAATTGTCACTGGAAATTCATTTACACCTGATCTTTTGTTCCTTTAGCTGGGAGCAAGAACATCTATTGTCTTCTGATAACAGCACAGGCACCAGCTGAGGCTGTGACAGACAAGCCACCAGAGATGCTGGTGGGGGCTGCTGTGTCTGCTGGAGGTCTCTTCCCAGCCTCCAAATGCCACAACCATGTCACATACATCCAAAAGAAAGAAGACACAAGCTGGCACGTGGCTTTTTCTCTATGTTGAGCAGTGCAGGCAGCTCCTGTTCCCTCTCCAGTGGCTTTTCCCAGAAAATTTGCCCAGAGGCATCTTCTTACAGAACATCCTTGTCCTAAACCTCTCATTAGCACAAAGCCTTGGTGCAGAAGCACATCCCTTACTCTCTCCATGTCCTGTGAATGGAACCAGATCCAATTCCAGCTCTGAGACCTGAGCTCAAGTTGCCTCAGAGAGAATTTTTAGAATCATAGAATGGTTTGGGTTGAAAGGGACCTTCAAGATCATCTAGTTCCANGACCTCTCATTAGCACAGAGCCTCGGTGCAGAAGCATGTCCCTTACTCTCTCCATGTCCTGGCCTTAAACACCTCCAAGGAGGGGGCATCCACTAGGTAGTGGGCAACCTGTTCCAGCATCTCACTACCCTCACAGTAAAGAACTTCTTTCTTATCTTCAGCCTGAATCTCTCCTCTTCCAATTTGCATCCATTACTCCTAGTGCTGCCTATCTCAGTTGTCCTTCAAGTCTCAGTTCCATTTCCAGTTCTCCAGAGGGGGCTCCCTGTTTCATGCTGTCATGTCATGCCAGTTTCTGGCTGTTTTCTTATTCTGGGTTTATCTGGGATCCACAGAAGGCAACAGCAACCTTCCCAGAGCCTCCAGCTCTCTATTGCAAAGATCATATCCACATAATACTAAGAGAAAGCAGTTTATACCTGCATATATTTACACACATAAACACAGATAGCTTCTAATTTTTTCTCTTTTTTCAGGAATGATGCTCACGTCCCAGATTCCCAGCTGAACTGAAGCTTTCCAGCCACCTCCATAGCTCCTCATTCTGTGTTAACACCCCTCAGGGCCAGAGGGATCAGGACTATTGTAGGACAGAAAACAGAGAAATGACTCAAAATGGCAGAGGAAAAGGTGAAATATAAATAAAGAAGTTGAAAACAAAACAAAACAAAACAAAACTAGAGGGAAAGTGTGTTTCAGGCAAAAACAGTGAGAAAACAGGTTATTTTTGGATGATGAAGCCTATTAGATCTTCCCTGGCAGAGGTAGGATGGACTGGGCATGGCTGCTGTGCCACAATGGGGACCCTCCTGCCCTGGATCTGCAGGGACACAGAAGGATGAACAACCACAAGTAGCCAAATGTAGCTGAGATGAACCTCAGCATCTGCCTTGACTTGTCATCAGGGGCCACCCAGGGTTGTAAACGAAGCCCACACATCACCAAGAAAAGAGCCATGACCAAATTCTCTAGATATGAGCAGGTCCCCACTGCCTCCATCTGCAAAGAAACCATGGAAATTCTACTAGGAAAGTCCCAGAGCTGGAAGACGTGGCTGGGATGATGCATCACCCATCCCATCCTCCTCTAGCACCCAGTTTCTCCACACCACAGGGTGTCCCCATCACCCTCCCACTCAGGACTGAAACCCCTTTCTTGTAACACACAATTCCCCCAGCATTTCCCACTCTGAGGTGGGCTGAGCTGTACCTAGAGCAAACCACCCTAAAGGAATCACAAACAACTCAATGTTTGATCAAAGAGAAAGGTTTAACTCCCCCCCCTCCCAGTCTCTCCCATGTAAACTGGGAATAGTTCCCATTGCCATCCACAAAAATAAACCATGAAAAACCAGAATAAAATGGAAACATCTCAGAGCTCCTGCCTTTCCACCATCCTCCTCTCTAACTTCCAACAGAAAGTGTCATTTTTCAGCGTGGTTTTTATCCACCATTCCTTCCCTTTTCAGATCATAACATCAACTTCCTCTACTCGCCCTTCACTCCTGTGCTTGCTCTCTCTTATCTTTAATTAAGGAATTACAATTTACAGCTCTCTCTGGGTTTACAGCTAACAGGAAACCCCCAGAAAGGGAAAGGGAAGCAGTGCAGGGAGCAGCATCACCAGGAGAGCCTGCTCTCCTCTCGGGACAGCACTTTGAGCATCCCTGTGCCATGATCTATACCAAAATCCCACTCTTAAATTCTTACACCCCCCACAAATGCCCTGATTTGGAAGCTATGACCCACAAAGACAGTCACTTACTTGTGGCAGTGTAGAAAAGTGATGGCAGAACCATCAGGAGCAGCCTCATGTCAGCAAAGTCCTCAGATCCCAAAGGCTTGGAAAACCTCCTGGACAGCAGAGGGAGGAGGGAAGGGGAATGTGGAGATGCTGTGGGTTGTCTCCTGCTAATGTACACGGAGGAAACGATGTCTCCCGAGAGCAAGGGATGCTACAGGTTGTCACTGGTCCAGGGGAGCTGGGGGCTGTGTGGCCATCAGCACCCTGGGGAAGGTGCATCTGCAGCACCCTGCAGCCAGCAGATGACTTGTGAGGTGGAGGAAGGAAGGAGAGAAGGAAACAGATCCAGTCCTTCACCTGCTCTCCCCCACCGCAGGGGCAGCAGGGGGCTGTGCTCTCCCACCTGCCCACTGGGGACACTGGGATGCATAGCCCAAGGCCAGCCTGAGGAGGAGGAGGAGGAGGAAGAGGAGGAAGAAAAGAAGGGGAGGAGGAGGATGAGGGCTGCTTCCTCCCTGAGAGGGCCCTCTGCTGGACTTGCCCTCAGTATCTGTCCCCTGGACTGATGGACATGACGCAGGGATCTCTGCCTCATCCCCGTCAGCCACCCCAGTGAAGATCCAGCAAAGCAAACACCACTGCTGAGCCTTCATCCCAGCACATTCTGGGTGCTGGGGTCCAGGTGGATTGTAGGTAGGTTCAGGGGCTTCTGTTCTCTCCAGTGATGCTGTGATCCCCCTGAGCAGCAAACTTGGGACTTTGCTCTGAAGCTGGACCTGGCTGGGGATGCTCCATCAGGAGCCAGAGTGAGGAACTGCCTTGTGGGTTTGCATCCCACATGGCTTCCACCCCAACAGCAGAGCCTTCTCCCCTCAGGATGCCCAGCAGAAGCCAAGGGGCACCCATCTTTTCTTACATACACCCCACATTTCATTGCTCTTCATCCAACTTGGTGCTCTTGCACCTCTCTAAGATGTCCCCACAGCCTGTTCTTTGGTTTGTCCCTTGACCAACCCTTCTATACTCTCACGGACTTTCAGTTTTCTTTTCTCCTGGGGGCTGTCAGCATCTTTACACCCAGTTTTTATTTCTTAACCTGAGCTTTGCTAATGGCCCAAAAAATTTCCATCCTTTGGCAGCAATCTCCATCCAGCTCATGGGGACTTGCTTCACACCAAGTGCCCAGATGACATATGGGCATTGGACACTTCCCCACTTGCATTAAATCTCTGGGCTGTGAAGCCCAGCAATACATTATGGTACAGAGCTCCTGAGCAGTTGTACAGAGTAGATTTATATCTCAGGGTTCGAAGAGAGGAACCTCTTTGTGGAGTCATCTGCTGGGCAGTCCTCACTCCAGCATAGTGCCTGCCCCACCAGTGCTGTCCTTGCTGTCTCCTTGGAGACTTTGGAGAAAATCAAGTCAGTTTTCCCCCCTTTACTCTGTTCCCCACTGCCAAATCTCCCAGTTCTCACTCAGACCTCAATTCTTCAGAGCTTTCCACCCACAAACACTCCCTCTGAGGTGAGTCTCTGCTCTTGTTTGAAGCCATGAGCTGCACCTCATGGACCACCCCTGTTCTCCCACGGGTGTAGGATGGGTTGATGTCAGCTGCACAAACACACACAACACCCAGCTCTACTCTGCCTTTGTCACAGCAGATGTTCCAGCTGTTGTGGGACTCCGTAGCTTGGATGACATTGTTATTCTGGGGCCATGATTGGGCTTGTTCATCCATTTCACACCAGTCACTGCCTGCTGCCTTGCTCCCAGCCTAGGAAGAGGGATGCTGAGCTCAGCAGAACAGACGTAGCTCAGTGTTATAATATGCTCATTAGCTGGAGAAATTGCCTCCAGAGGTGGCAGATGTGAAGCTGATCTGCCTTTTCCTAAGTCAGCAGCCTCTTCCCTCCCATCTGCCCATCCTCACACTCCAGCAGAAGGAGCAGGCAGGTTTCCCCCTCCCATCCAACCCTGAGCATGCTGGAGACAATTGCACTCAAACCAGATGTGGTTCCATGGAAAAAAAAAACAAACTCTGAATCTTCTGAACCAAGCTCAGAATAGCCTTTGAACCATCTCTGGTTTGCAGGTGCAATGTCAAGTGCTGCCCAGTGTCTCCTTCCCTCTCTCTCCTAAGAACATCTCACCAGCCAGAGACAGGTAGAGGCTCCACTCCCATCTTTGAGTGGTCAGAAGATGGAATCTCAGCAGCAGCAGCATGTGCTGGCAGCCCTTCTGCAGAACTGAATTCAGAAGGACCAAAAAACTAACAATTTTGTCCTGGGGAACCTCTTCCACTATGAGAAATTCCTTTCCTTGCTTCACAGGGTAAGGGACAGAAATATCTCACTAGCAAACACCATGAGGAGTTCCCCCAACGCTGTGACACTTGCAGAGAAATCAGTCTGGGCTGCACAAAAATGTCCCAAACTACAGCTTGATCTAGATCTCCATTGTACCATCTTTACCCTGACTTTCCTGTTGCAGCAGCAGAGCCACAACCTGGCATGGCTGGGGAGGCAGAAGAAAGCTTTTGTCCTCCTGGTGTGACTCCTCAAGAAGCATCACATTGCTCCTTGAAGAATACACTTCTCCTGTGTATTCATTGAATCACAGAATGTGTTGGGTTGGAAGAAACCTTCAAAGGTCATCTAGTCCAACCCCCCTTGCAATGAGCAGGGTCTTCTTACACTAGATCAGGTTGCTCAGAGCCTCATCAAGTCTGGCTTTGAAAGTCTCCAGGGATGGGGATTCTACCACTCTGCTGGCAAAAAGAGATTGCTCAGTTCTCCTCAAAACCTGGAGTTAAGTGAAGTCAGACAGGTCCCTGCTGGAAAATGGATGAAGTAGGAGACAAAACCTTTCATAGGAGCATGTTAGTGCTCTGCTGCCTAATGAGAGACATATTCAAGATTTGGCTGACTCAGGGTCATTAATAAATTCCAACCTTGGTGGTGTGAAGAGGTTAGTTGGGGTGTCAGCTCCAGCTGGGGAGAAATTCTCTGCTTCTGTGTTCTCCTCCACAGCCTCAGCTGGGCACATCTTCCTCTGTGGTTTTGCTATGGATGTGGTTTTGCTTCACTGCTGCTAATTTCACACTGTGGGCTGCAGAGCCATTTGAGGTTGAAAACCTCCAGCACCGATGGAAATTTTCACTATTACCACTACAAAACGAGGTTGAAGAACAATTCCTTGCTGCACAAAGTCTCCACATGCTCTGTGAAATAAGGTCAATGCTAGAGCACAGCAGCCCAATGTGCCTCTAACCATGAAGTTATCAATACCTGAAGGAGGGCTAGAGAAAGGCTGGGGTAGGACTTTTTAGGGCACAGGATGGCAGGACTAGGAGTAATGGATGCCAATTGGAAGAGGGGAGATTTAGGCTGGAGATAAGCAAGAAATTCTTTACTGTGAGGGTGGTGAGACACTGGAAGAGGCTGCCTAGAGAGTTTGTGGATGTCCCCTCGATCCATGGAGGTGTTTAAGGCCAGGCTGGATGAGGCATTGAGCAACCTGGTGTAGTGGGAGGTGGAAGTGGGGTTGAAACTAGATGATCTTTAAAGTCCCTTCCAACCCAAACCATTCTATGATTCTATGTTCTCATTTGAACCTTGTGCAGAGTCTTCCTGTGGGTCTGGCAGCCAGCTCGAGGTCTTCCTTCTGAAATCCCAACCCCTTGGTTGATTCAATGTCTACTGAGGTTGCCTCACATGAAAACAAAACCTCACTTTAGCAGGACAACCACTGAGAGGGAACTGGTAAGAAGAAAACAGAGCCATTACAGAAGATGGATGCCCAAAAGCATTCATAAAGGGAAACGCTTGGATGAAGCTAAGGAGAAACATTAGCTTCACTTGAGTTTACATTTGCATTGCAAAAAAGCTCTGACCCCTGATCTTCTCTGAGCTTTTTGCCATCATTACCCTCCTCCCAGCTCAGGCTGGAGGAGCTGGGGAGAAAGAACATGAACCCACCACCATCAGATCAGCGCTCTCAGAAACATGGTTGGAGGCAACAAAGCTAAAAATATCCAAGTGAAATAATTACCCTGCTCATTTACAGCTTAAACACCAAGACAGGAACAGAACCAGTTCCACCAGTGACCAGCCTGGGCAGAGGTGGAGCAGCCTGGAACTACCTTGGGCTGTGCAAGAAAAGGAGTGGAACAAATCATTAAAGCTGTTTAAGCTGCTGCACTCTGCAGTTTCTTCCATATCCTGCAAACTTAGATGTTTCTTTCCTCTGCAGATCATTGTAGAATAAATCACATGAAAGTATTTGGGCCACCAAAGCCTTGGCTCTCCAGTGGTCATGCTGAAATTGGGTGAAATTGCCAACTGTAAAGCAGAGGAGCTCTATCACAAGAATCTTGTTTAGATGTTGGGTTTTAGGAGTAAATATTGAGCTGTGCTGCTGTTAAGGATTCATACCCTTGATCACTTTAATGCAATCCATTCCTTGTTTTAAGGAAGGAACACAACCAGGCCACCTCATGAAGGTTAAGGTCTGTTAGGTGATAAGCTCCTAACATGCTGCTGGTTCTCATTCTCTCAGGCACCATCAGCTTTATCATGCTGGAAGAAGAGGTACAAGTTTCCACTGCACCACTAGAAGTGGCAGTTCCTCCTCAGGTGCTGCTGCCTCTGGGGACCAGCTGGAAGAGGGTGGCATTTCAGCTTCTTTACATGCCCCTCACTCCCATCCTTCACATCCATTGGCACCAGGCAAGCTCATTCACACTGTCCTCAGTTGCTAAAAGCCTCCTGATGTTTTGCCCACATTACTTTCTTCCTCTCCACTGCTCCTGGTGGGGCTTTGAACATCCTGGGCTAGTGGAAGATGTCATAGAATAGTTTGGGTTGGAAGGGACTTTAGAGATCATCTAGTTCCCACCCCCCTGCCATGGGCAGGGACACCTCCCACTAGACCAGGTTGCTCAGTGCCTCATCCAGCCTGGCTTTAAACACCTCCATGGATTGAGGGGGCATCCACAACCTCTCTGGGCAACCTCTTCCAGTGTTTCACCACTCTCACATTAAAGAATTTCTTTCTTATATCCACCCTGGATATACCCAGAATCTGTCCCTGCCCACAGCAGGAGAGTGGAAGCTGAATGATCTCTGAGGTCACTTCCAACCCAAACCATTCAATGCTTCTATAATCCTGTTTAGTTTCTCTTTTAGTCAATTTTTTAAAAATTTTTATTGTCTTTGTATTTGTGAAGCCTAATTCTGCTCCACCAGCACCTTGATTTCTCAGTACTGATAACCTCTTGACTTTCCCAGCACTTAGGAGCTCCATCCCCACGTTGTTTTCCTCCTTATTTCATTCTAGAAGTTTTCAGGGAAGGAGAAACATGAAGTGACATGAGAGTGCACTTCATAAGGAGCCAAATCAGAGCTGATGCCACTCAAGTAGCAATGTTCCTCTAACCAACATTTTCTCCTTCCCCCAGAGCCCACCTGGAGGCTGAAATGAAGCATTTCTTCAGTTATCTTCAGCCAATACCTGGGCATTTTCCACTCCAACCCACTCCACTGTTTTTAATTTTTTCTTCTTGCCACCACAGCTCCTTCAGTGAGAGGGAGTGATGTGAGAAAAGCTTGTGTTCTTTCAGACAGCCAAGAGCAATGGGCAAACCCTCAGCAGGAAAAGCAGTGTGTGGAGCAGAGATGACCCTTCTCCCCTGATGCCCCCAGGCTCTTGGTGTAAGCCCCTGATTACAGCAAATCATCCAGAAAGACCTTTAATGGAATTTCTCAAGAACTGCATCATGGTCTCCAGGGCTTGAAAAGAGGATGGCTGTCATGGGAAGTAAATCCATCAGTTCCAAAAAATGTCCAAAACTGTTGACTTCAGCTGACAGGAGCTGAGCTGGGCAGCAGGAGCCCTGAGAAGGCACTGGGAGCTCACAGAGGTCAGCCCCAAAGCTCCCTGGCTTGTGTTCCTACATCTCCTGGTCCTGCATCTCCTGCTGACAGCTTTGGAAGGATGGGGGTGCATATTCCTGCTTTAAAAAGGGGATTATTCTTAGTTCTAAATGCACATCTCAGGAACAGATATGAGATATCAATTATCCCTCTACTCCCTCAGCACCCCCATTCCTTTTTCCCTGCATTTCCTCCCAAAGCACCCAAGATTTTTACTAATCCTACCAAAAACCAACCCCCTGTTTGTCACCCAGGGTAAGTTTATCACCCTCATTATTTCATCTGTACAATCAGAAAACCTACCAGCCTCACAAATTCTACCCCTGACCACCATATCTCTGTAAAACAAAGCACCTGCCTGTAAAAGCTGCTTCTCCCTCGAAATCCCAGCCCTGACTCCACAAGCAGAAGCAGTGTTTGCAATAATAATCAAATGTTTAGCAAACATCATTAGGACCAACTTGCCAATGAGCAGAAACAATTATCAGATAATTACTTTATGGACAGCCAAGCAGGGAAATCAGGAGCAGTGTTTTCTCCATGTTAAATAGGGAAACACAAGGAGGGGAAGAGAAGCACCAAGGGATAAAAAGGAATTTTTTTAAGACCATTCAAAAGGAGGGTAGAAATGCCCAGGCTGGTTTTATATTCACCTGCTGCTTTGTTGCCCTTGTGCTGTAGGATGAAAGCCCAGCTTTGGGGAAGGCTGAGCATCCCAAAGATGGATGTGGGGTGGCAGCCAGCTGTGTTTGCCTTGTTGGCAAGTCACCCAGCCTTGTTGCTCTGGTTTTGTTGCTGGTGCCTTGCCCAGAGCACGACCTGGCAGAGTGATGCTCCTCACTCAGGGCACAGACATCCATCCATCCATCCTCATCCTCATCCTCATCCTCATCCTCATCCTCATCCTCATCCTCATCCTCATCCTCATCCTCATCCTCATCCTCCCTCCCTCACCCATCCTCAGGCTCCAGAAGAGGAGCCACCCCAATTATTGCCATTTTAACCACTTAACCCAGTTGTTGGTGTTTTAACCACCTCACCTCCAGCTCGAAAAAAGCAAGCTGGGATGTTTTTCCCTTTTTCCAACTCCTCTCCCTGCCCTTCCTTCATCCTACTGTCCCCTCCCGGCTCCGCGGGGCTCCGCGCAGGTTCCGCGGGCGGCCAGTGCCACCTAGAGGGGATGGGACAACGTCATCCTAAAATATCCAGGAGGTGAGGGGGTGGTGTGAAATAGCCGAAAACAACCTGGTGGAAATTCTGGGCTCTGCGGGTAGCAGATGATGCAAACGAGGACATCAGCTTTCAGAGCATTCCCAAGATTTTTCCTCAAATTTAATTACCTTCCCCTTCTTTTTTTTTTTTTTAATTTTTTAAAATTTTTTTTTGCCTGTCCCTGATCAAATTAAAATAAACAACCCCCAGCAGAGTGTCTGTGTTGGAGACTAATTAAAACCTGCCAGATGAGGGCTGCGGACACGAGGTGGAGCTTGGCAATGGGATGCTCCCAAAGGCATCCCATAGCAGCTAATTAGCTGCACATCGCTGATCCTTTGTAAAGCCACCTCTTCCTGCCCAAGCCACCGGCCGGTGGGGGGGACAAGCTGGGAAGGAGAAAATGTGGCTCTCAATTAGCTCCAGCAATAATTTAATGGACTAATTAATAAACCCCGGGTGGCATCTTCTCCCGGATGCTGCTGAGCCCGGCAGGGTGAGGAGCTAGCAGGGTTTGCCATCTGCCTTCCCACTGGGAAAGAACGTGGACACCTTGACTGTGTGGCCAAGAGCAGGAGTTGATTTATCATAGAATCATCATAGAGTTGGAAGGGACCCCCAAAGGCCATCTAGTCCAACCCTCTGAAGTTTTCTGGGGCATAGAATCACAGAGCAGAGCCCTGGAAGCCCACCTTCATAGAACATAGGGATGGACGGGACCTCCAAAGACCATCTGAGCCAAACCCCTGCAGTGACAGGGACATCTTGAACTAGATGAGGTTGCTCAGAGCCTCAGCAAGTCTGTCCTTGGATGTCTCCAGGGATGGAGGCTCCACCATCTCTCTGGGCAACCGTTTCCAGCACATCAAAACTCTCATGGTGAAGAACTTTTTCCTGCCCCACTCAGCTTCGTGGTCCTCACCACATATCTGCTTACTTCGTTGTCCCCACTCCAGCCTCATGTGGGCTCCTCGGTCCCACCCCACCTTCAGCCCATCCTGCAAGCCTCTAAGTTTGACCTTGGTGAGGAACAACCCCACTTTTCTCTCCTCAAGGTCATGTTTTGCTTCCTTAGTCCTCTCCAACCTGGCTGCAGCATCCTCTGTGGTCCTCAGGTCCCCAGCCTGCTTCAGTCCCACTGTCCCCAGCAGCTGGGCACAGCATCCCATGGGAATGACAGCTCTGCAGCTCCTGTCCCCAGGTACAAATGGCTGCAGGTCTGCGTGCAGAGCTTCTCCAAGCAGGTTTTAAGCCTGGGATGGTGATGTCTCAGCAACCTGCCTGGCCCTGAGGGAGCTCTTAAAACATCTGCCAGTTGTCACATGTGCTAATGGAGAATTAGGGCAGAAGATTCAGGAGTGGATTTTGGAAAAGCAGCTGGTGAGCTTTTGCAGGTCAGACATCTGTCAGTGAGAAAGAGCAATGCCAGGACCTCTCCCTGTCTCCTTTTCCTCATCTTGCTCTTTGTCTGTTGCCCTCCCTTGAGCTCAGGGGCTGGGTAGGAGCTGCCCCATTGCTCTGACAGCAGAAAGTGCCATCTCTTTCTGCCCTTAAAACTAGTGGTGGCTCTACCTGAAGTGCTTCTCTGTGTGGTTCTGGGTTTTCTGTTGTTGCTGGGCTTCTCAGGTCTGATGTCTGGAGCATCATCTGCCTTCCCTGCCTGCTGCTTGGAAAGCTCTTACCCTCCAGGTAGGAGCAGGTAGTAGGCAGTGGGGTTGGTCACTATGTGGATGTATGTGGGCACAAGCACATGCCATGGGAGGAGATCTCCATGCTGGACCAGCTGAAGTTGCTGATGCCAACCCCACTGTCCCAGTAACACCCTTGCAGTAGGGCTGGGGCTGCCCCATGGTTCTTCTTTCTCTCCATCCCTCAACAACTTCAAGCTCATGTGGTTCATTGTCTCCCTCCTGAGGGTCCCAGCACCACAGCCTTCAGCTGACCACCCCAAGCAGACCTGATCTGGTTGTGTCACCTTCATCTTTTAGGAAATAACTCAAAATTATGCTGATGGGGAGCCTTTCCTCCCTGCCTTTTCCCATAGTCACTTGGGGTGGACTCCAAGTCTTCCTCCAGCACATCTCCCTAGGCTTCTAGCAATGTCCCTGTTCTCCTTTCAGTGTCCCTGCATCACCAGCTCCCCTGGACAGTGGTTCATTGACCCGAGAAAAGCTGTAAACACCTTCCAAACAGCAGCAGATGATTTCTATCCTTTGGAGAACAATTGTTCTTGCCCTGTTTCTTCCAGTGACACTCCTCCATGCATGCTGAGAGCAATCCAGCAGTGCCTCTCTGTCCCTCCAGCCATGGGAGGGGGGGGACAGACAGCCACCACCACCAGAAGTAAAGGCATTTCCACACCAAGTGGTGAAGGGGACAAAATCCCATATGAACCTCCTGTGACCCAACCCCTTGGCAGCCTTTCCCCTTCCTCAGGGATGTCCTTGCTGTGGCATCAATGAAGTCCCTAAATCATTCCTCTTTCGTCTTGCTGGGAATCAAGGGGTCCTGGTGGTGTCATCCACAAAAGGCTGGTTTCAAGTATTTTAGTTGGGAGAGTCCTCAGGGGGGGAGCTGGGCTCATTAATTAAATAGGTTTAATCAATCTGGCCTGCAAGGGCACTGGTTATTTATTCATCAGGGGCTGCAGAGTGCAAACAGGGTGATGTGAAAAGCAGTAAATAAACATGTAAATGAAAAGCTGAGACAGCAGAGCCGGCTCGTGCCTGGGAGATTTCAGAGCTGGGTCAGATAATATGGGATCATATGTTTAATTTAATGAAATCCAATTTAAAAAGAAAAAAAAAAAGGATACTTACAATGAACAACACCCTGGGGATGGGGGAGCAGCAGCAGACAGTGCAGAGGAGGAAGCACCAGCCCTCAGGGCTCTGGGGTCAGGGGAGGTGACATGGGGGCTGTGATGGCTCCAACCTCATGTGGGCATCATGGAGAAGGGAGCAGCAACATTGCAGCCTTCCACTACTCATGATGCTCCCTGGCAGACACCAAGGGCAGGGGGATAAGAGGGAGATTTTGGTGATGCTGTGGATAGTCTGAAGAGCCAGGATTTGCATGGAAAAAGATAATTCAAAGTGCAGATGGTATTGAGGTTGTCAGAGGGTAGAGAGGGGCACTGGATTAGCCTGTTAATCATCATAAATTCTACAAGAAAGATGGAGAAGGACACTTTGCTGGGATGTGCAGCAATAAGGCAAGTGGGGAGAGTTTTAACTGAAAGATTTAGATGAGAACTCAGGGAGGAATTATTTGCTTCGAGGATGGTGAACCCCATGGCTTCAAAGAGAAGCTGTGTCTGCCTCATCCCTGGAAGGGTTCAAGGCCAGGCTGGACAAGGCTTGGAGCAACCTGGGCTGGTGAGAGATGTCCTTGCCCAGGGCAAAGGGGTGGAACAGGGTGATCTTTAAGGTCCCTTCCATCCCAAATCACTCTATGATTGTATGAATCTGTGTCTGGGCTCCTGCCAGGTAGATGCCAGGCTGTGAGAATGGGCTTTGCTAAAGCACAATGTGGGCTTCCTGCAGGTTTATCTGCTTGGCTGCCTCCACTGCTGAGGAACCTGCAGAATCGTGTTGCTCACAGGTCCTTGTGAATTTAATTACAATAGGAACCTTTCAGTAATTAGAGAAGGGGAAGATTTCAGCTGATGGGAGTGAAAAACAAAAGAGGAAGGAGAGCACGTTGCTTTTCAGCTCATCCTTTGTAGGATTGTTCTTTGCTTTTCTGAGAAATGCCACTGGGAGCCAAGCTGGCAGGGGAGCAGTTGAGCTTCCTCCAGGTCTGCCTAAGCCCTGGTTTTACCACTGTTGGAAACAAGAGTGATTTCAGTATCACCCTGAATGCAAAGATTTGCAAATTAGAACTGAATAAAACATTCATGGTCCAAGGGGGGGCATTTCTGAATCCTTGATCCAATGGGTTTGGTGAATCTCACAGCTTGGAAAGAGTTGCAACATTCCTTCTCCTGTTCAGTTCTCACCTCAAGAAGATTGATTGATTAATATCACTGCTCTCTGGGATTACCAGAGAGAATTTTGAAAGCAAAGATGGGTTTCCAGCAACCTTTGAGAGCTTTAATTGTCCCCTTGGGATGCTCCTGGTATGTGACCATCTGAAGGAAAGCATGTTCAGACCCCTTTGGCTGTAGATAAATGCCAGCTGCTGTTTGAGGGGAAGGAAAAGGTCAGGGAGGATGATAAGGTGCCACCTTGCCTGGCACATGTGTGCCACAGGGATGCTCCCACACATCTGCAAGGTTTGAGGAAGAGAGATCTGAGGTGGTTGGGTGATGAAGAAAACTTGCCAGAAAGTAAGGATGGAGAGAAAAGCTGAGGAAGAGCATGGCTGAGGCACTACTCTGTGGAGACCAAGAAGCAGAGAGAGGTTCAGGGTGGATTGATGAGATTTGGGAGTGTTTGGTGCTGGGATTTTGCTCCCAGCTGAATTTGGCACCCTGGGGTGATGCCTGAAGGGAGGGAGCTTCCTGGCAGGCACCAAGAGCAGGGGGATAAGAGGGAGTTGCTGGTGATGCTGTGGGTGGTCTGAAGAGCCAGGATTTGCAGGGAAAAATGTAATTCAAAGTGCAGGTGGTATTGAGGTTGTCAGAGAGTAGGGAGGGGCACTGGATTAGCCTGTTAATCATAATAAATGAATATGCAAAGCCAGGGAGAAGGTTTTTTTTCCCATCACAGCTCCCTTTCTCTGTGAGAAGTCTGACTTAGATGTCACCTGGCCACTGAGCTACTTCCCCAAAGTCCGTGGACACCTGTAGCCTGGAAAACTTCTGCAAATGGCTGCTTTTGCCATGTTTCATGGGTGCCTTAGCCACTGAGTGCTCCTGAAGAAACAAAAAAGTCTTTGGGAGCTGTTTCTGAAGAGAAACAGGAAGATGATCCCAGCTTCCTCCTCTTCCTGCCATCAAAGATCAGGCTGGATGACAGAGAAGCATCCCCAAAACCATGTCCACAGGCAATTTGGGTACAAGTCCCTACAGAATAGGGGCAAGGCATTGTTTCCCCCCCCTCCTTGGCTTTGTGATGGGATGAAGAAACCAGGTCTGTCTGCTTCCTCCCAACTCTCCCTACTCCTGCATCCTCCCAGGACCAGGGATGGTTTCTGTGGTACCTGGGGTTTCCCCTCCCATTTTCTTGGAAGCCATAAATGGAAAACTAATGGGAAGAATATAAACTGTTAAATAGTTTCGACCAGAAAGGAAGAAGAAGGGTTCAGTTCCAGGTTTTTGGCCTAATCTAGTATTTTTACAAGCTGGTTTCTACTCCCGTGGCTCAGGCTCCCAGTGGTTCCCAACGACCTCATTATTTTGACTTAATACAACAAACTTGGCTGCTTGTTGATGGTTTATTACAGCTAAACTTGTTCCCATGAAGATGTGCTCTATCTAGAAACAAAATGCTTTTATCATATGTTCCAAGTTTCTGGCCAGCCCCTCCAAACTCTCCTCTTGCGAGCACAGGAGCAGGAGGAGCAATAAATACCATCTTTTATGTATTTTTTTTATCTCCAAGGATCTCAAAACACAATCACAGCTCCCTGAAAGGCACCCTGGGTAGGGGATGGGGAGGATTTGGTCATCCATGATGGTGAGACAGTGGAAGATGTTGCCCAGAGAGGTGGTGGAGCTCTCATCCTTGGAGACAACCAAGTCCAGGCTTGCTGAGGCTCTGAGGAACCTCTCTGGGCAACCTCTTCCAGAGTCTCACCACCCTAAAAGTAAAGAATTTCTTTTTTATATCTAGGTAGGGGAGAGGCAGAGAAACAAGACAGGTCCCACCAAGGCAGGAGAGCAAGGGTGGGTGCAGTGATGAACATTCATCAGGACCAGGTCACCAAACCCCTTTCTTTCCCAGCTGGGTTTTCTAAAAATAGGCCAAGGGGATGTCCATGGATGCAGGTTCCCCAGGATATACCTTATCTAAAGCAGGATGTCCCTGCTCACTGCAGGAGGGTAGGACTGGGTGGCCTTTGAAGGTCCCATCCAACTCTATGTCTCTATGGTGACCACCTGCAGTTAGAGCAAAGAACAGCAGCTACATCCCATTATGGAGATGAAAAAGAAGCACATTTCCCTAATGTAGTGCATCCTCAAAATGCCTGAACAGAAAATCCATGGGCTTGGAAATGAAAGCATTTGTCCTCTCACTGTCTTCAGTGTTAGCTGAAGGAGCGTGTGTCTTCTCCAGGGGCTGGTTGTGGGAAGACAGATGGTGAGAGTAACTCTGGCTGTCAGTCCCTGGGGACGTGCAGAGGAATCAGTGTTTGGCATCTGATTTAGCTCTGCTGCCTCCTGGAGTCACCACTGTCCCAGGCACTGAAAGATATATGGGCTTTGGGGACAGTTAAATTAAACCTCACTAAACAGAGGGGTTATGGGATTTCTCCACTTCCCTCCCCCCCTGCCACACTCACACCCCAAAATATCAGCTGGCAGCTTGTAATGAAGATCCAAAGAATCTGTGCTGGCTACCTTGCATCTGAATGTCCTCCCTCCCCTTTCCAGCTCAGAATTAAACAGGGCCAGGAGAGGAGGGTGGCTCTGAAACCTGCAGGAGAATCCACACTGGCAGAGATGGTCCATCAAGTGAGAACATATATAGAGAGTCCTCTTTGGCTACTGGAAAAGGGGAATCTTTGGAGAGCATCCTCTTTCCAGGCTGTGAAAGCAGAAATAACTGGGTGGATGGTCACTGCAGGGAGGGTTAAGGTTCCTGGGGTTATTCATAATGGAGAAGAGAAGACTCCAGGGAGACCTTATAGCTGCCTGCCAGTATCTGAAGGGGCTCCAAGGAAAGCTGGGGAGGGAATTTTTATCAGGGAGTGCAGCAACAAAATGAGGGGAAATGGTTTTAAACCAAAAGAGAGGAGTTTTAGATTAGAAATTAGAAAGCAATTTTTCCCTGTGAGGGTGGGTGAGGCTTCCAAGAGAAGCTGTGGTTGCCCCATCTATGGAGGGGTCCGAGGCAGCTTTGTTAGTTGGGGAGGGGGACACCTGAGAAGCACATTAGGGAGGAGGAGGAGGAGAAGGTAGACATTCCAGGAGAATCCACATCTGTAAGGAAGCAGAATGGGGTCCAAGGCTGTAATGCATCCCAGATGCAGCTGGGGAAAGTGCTCTAGCAGAGCATGAGTCATGGCAAGTGGAGGGGAGAGCAGCAGCCCTTTGATAAGAGGACTTTGAGCAACTTTACGTGGCTATTTAATCTTCATGGGCTGACTGTGCCAGCTGAGAGCCTTGCACAAGAGTCCCCTGAGGACCCTGGCATTCAAACCCCTCCCTTGGCAGCAGGACCAGTCTTTGTGTCCTTGCTGAGCACACAGCAGTGGGGCTCTGGTGTCTAAAGGGGGGGACACAGGCTTGTTGGGGCAGGGGGACATGATAACTACTTGTCAGGGAAAGCTCCAGAAGGTACATTTCTCAACCCAGGTAGGACCCATCTCATCCACATCAGCATGAATTGCTGAAATTAAAAGAAATAGAATCATAGAATGGTTTGGTTTGGAAGGGACCTTAAAGATCATCTAGTTTCAACCCCCTCGATGGGCAGAGACACCTCCCACTAGACCAGGTTGCCCAGTGCCTCATCCAGCCTGTTCTTATACCTCCAGGGGTTGAGGGGGCATCCACAGCCTCTCTGGGCAACCTCTTCCAGTGTCTCACCACCCTCACAGGAAAGAACTTCTTTCTTATCTCCAGCCTAAATAAACTAATGTCAGTTTGATATGAGCCCCAAAGCTTATGTTTTTGAAGATAACCATGTCTCCTCTAGAGTAAACCACCCCCAGAAGTTCAGCATTTCCTTTTGATCTTCCTCATCCTTCTTCTCTGGCCTTCTCACACATCTTTTGTGAATGGCTGTACCCCAAAGTGCTTTTCCTAACACACCTCCAGGGCAAAGCATGAGTCTCAGAAATGTTTCTGCTGTCTTGGTAGCCCAGGCAAACTTTGCCTTTCCTTCATGATGGACTCATGCTCAGCTTGAAGGCCACTGCAGTTCTCAGAACATGCCTTGCCTCTCAGTCCTCCTTCTGCTTCTGTGCCCTTGGTTATCCCTAAGGGCAGAACTTCATCTCCTCATGCTGAACCGTGCTTTGCTTTTCCCTCAAGACCATCTCTCCTCTCTCTCCAGATCATTTCAAATTCAAATCCTATCTCGGTGTCCTTCTTGCTCCATCACATATGCAAAATAACCAGGCAGGCTCTTCTCCTATCAACCAAGCCATTAATGAATGCATGAGCCCAGAGCCAAACCCTTCTGAAATCCTCCTCCCTGCATCCTTGCAGGAACATTGGAGAACTTTCTCCACTAGCTCAAAATTTGGGCAGGGAGCACCCACTTCATAATCATTTCAGTTTTTTTCCTCTCCCCCGTGTTTGAATATGTCACAAGAGACAACATCAAAAGGCACTAAAGACAAAATATAGGACAACTCCTTCTCAATATCCATCAGGCTGTTGCTCTGTCAGGAAAAAAAAGAAAAAAAAATGGGATTGATTTGACATGATTTTTTTTTTCCTTGAGAAATCCATGTTGACTGCTTGCCTTGTTAGAATCTCACTGCTGATGAACTGGTGGGAGAATTTTCTCTGTAATGGATTCATAAATTGCCTGGTGTGAACCTACCTGACTCCTTGCCCCCTCCTCACAGGAGCAAAGAATCTTCTTTTTCCCCTCTAGAGTGGCAAGATCTTCAGAAATTCCTCCAGGATGAGTGCCCAGAACAGCAGAACTACTTGCACACCTGAGGGTTAACATCATTAAAAGTAGTGGGTGCAAAGGAGCTAATGAATTCTGCTTTCCCCCTCAAATGTGTGGTCTTCTTTAGGGTCCCCCCCAGGCACATCTGCAGTGTGGGAACTGGGGGTTACATCCCAGTGCTGTGTGGGATGATGCAGCTGCAGAGCTCAGCATCTCTTTGGGCATGTTGTGGGTCCAGGAGTAGGTTCTGATGTGGGTCTTCTCATGGGTTTGGATGTGTGTGGGTCCAGCCAATGGATCTGGGTATGAGACTGGGAGTATGTGCGTCCAGACATGGATCTTGGTATGGGTTAAGGTGTGTATGGATCCCAGCATGGATCCAAACATGAGTTTGAACAATTATGGATCCTGGTGTAGGTCCACACATGGATCTCAGGGTGCGTTACAGGGTGTGTGGGCCCCAGCATGGATCCAGCCATGGGTTTGAATGATTGTGGGTCCTGGTATAGGTCCACATATGTGTATGGGAATGGGTTTGGGTCTCTGAGTCCTGATTTATGTCCTGGAGTGAGTCTGGAAAAGGATTTGGGAGTGTGTTGGTCCTGGTGTGGACCTGGGTGTGTGTGGGTCCCAGCATGGGTCCTGGAGTGGGTTTGGATGTGTGTGGATCCTGGCATGGATTTGGACATGAATTCTAGCCTGGGTTCATAGAATCACAGAATATCAGGGATTGGAATGGACCTCAAGAGATCATCTAGTCCTATCCCCCTGCCAGAGCAGGAACACTCAGATCAGGTCACACAGGAAGGTGTCCAGGCAGGTTCTGAATGTCTTCAGAGAAGGAGACCCCATACCCTCTCTGGGCAGCCTGTGCCACTGTTCTGTCACTCTAACCCTGATAAAGTTTTCTCTTGCATTTCTGTGGAANCTCTCACCCTGATAGTATTCTCTTGCATTTCTGTGGAACCTCCTGTGTTCCAGCTTGCACCCATT
This sequence comes from Turnix velox, assembly GCA_013400935.1. Taxonomy (NCBI): domain Eukaryota; kingdom Metazoa; phylum Chordata; class Aves; order Charadriiformes; family Turnicidae; genus Turnix; species Turnix velox. The sequence continues at coordinate 20,192 of VZTY01001896.1, forward strand.
GGCCCAAGTCCTATCATTGGAGGTCACTGAGAAGGGTCCTGGTGTGATTTTGGATATGTGTGGGTCCTGACATGGGGTTGGGCGTGGGTTCCAGCATGCATTCAGGTATGTAGGCGTCCCAGTGTGGGTCCTGGTGTGGATTTGGATGCATGTGTGGGTTTGGGCATGGGTTCCAGCATGGGTTCAGGTATGTGGGAGTCCTGGTGTGGGTTTGGATGTGTGTGTGGGTTTGGGCATGTGTTTCAGCATGGTTTGAGGTATGTGGGGGTCCTGGTTTGGGTTGGATGTGTGTGTGGGTTTGGGCATGTGTTTCAGCATGGTTTGAGGTATGTGGGGGTCCTGGCATGGGTTTGGATGTATGTGTAAATTTGGGCACAGGTTCCAGCACGGATTCAGGTATGTGGGAGTCCCAGCGTGGGTCCTGGCATTGGTTTGGATGTATGTGTGGGTTTGGGCATGGGTTTCAGTACGGGTTCAGGTATGTAGGGGTCCTGGCATGGGTTTGGATGCATGTGTAGATTTGGGCATGGGTTCTAGCATGGGTTCAGGTATGTTGGGGTCCTGCTGTGGGTCCTGCTGTGGGTTTGGATGTGTGTTTGGGTTTGGGCATAGGTTCCAGCATGGGTTCATGTATGTAGGGGTTCCGGTGTGGGTCCTGGTGTGGATTTGGATGTGTGTGTGGGTTTGGGCATGAGTTCCAGTATGGGTTTGGTTGTCTGTGGGTCCCGATGTGGGTACTGGCATAGATGTTGGCTTGAGTTGGGGTGTCTGTAGGTCCCAATATGAGGTTCCAGCGTGAGTTGGGGTGTCTTTGGGTACCGATGTATGTTGGGGTGTGAGTCCCGTGTGTCCGTGGGTGTTTGCGGGCTGTGGCCGCGGGGGGGCAGGCGGAGACCGCGAGAGGAGCAGGAGGGGCGGAGGGGGAACCTCCCGCTGCCGAGATCCCATCGCGGCTCTTCCGAGATTCAACAGAAGGGGATGGAGGAAGAAGATGGATCTGCGGGTTTGGGGCCTCAGCGGAGAGTCGTGAATTCCTTTGTAAAGAGAGTTGCGAAGTCAAATCGATACAAGGTTAAAAGGGAAAAAAAACCCAAACCCACTGAAGACAGACTTCGGACTGTGTTTTTGAAGGGATGAATCATAGAATGGTTTGGGTAGGAAGGGACCTTCAAGATCATCTAGTTCCAACTCCCCTGCCGTGGTGAGGGGCATCTCCCACTAGACCAGATTGCTCAGTGCCTCATCCAGCCTGGCCTTAAACATCTCCAGGGATTGAGGGGGCATCCACAACCTCTCTGGGCAACCTCTTCCAGTGTCTCACCATCCTCACTGTAAATAATTTCTTTCTTATAGCTAGGTAGGGGAGAGGCAGAGAGACAAGACAGGTCCCACTGAGGCAGGAGAGCAAGGGTGGGTGCAGTGATGAACATTCATCAGGACCAGGTCACCAAACCCCTTCCTTTACCAGCTGGATTTTCTAAAAATAGGCCATGGGGATGTCCATGGTTGCAGGTTCCCCAGGGCAGACTTCTCCAGGTTCTTTCTGGATTTGTTGACTTCTAAGAGCATCCTCTTCAGAAGCTGTTTTGCTCCCACCTCAGGTTCCTTTCCCAGCCACTGGAGATCACAGAACCACAGGATTGGAAGGGACTTTCTAAGACCATCTAATCCAACCCCCTGCAGTGAGTAGGGACATCCTGCACGGGATGAGGTTGCTCAGAGCCTCAGAAAGCCTAATTGAGGCTTGAGATTGTGGGGTGAAAGTGGAATCTTTGTTTTGGGGGCATGAAGCCAGAGTTTGCTCCACCTGGACCATGCGGCGGTTGCCAGGGCAATGGTTATGATGGGATAAACAGAGGGGAACTGGTGATGACACCAGCTGGGAAAGGGCAGAATAAGTTTTATTTGGTGTTTACTGAAGCCCAAATTACCATAAGAAACAGCCTCTGGTGTGCAAACAGGGGAAACAGAGACCCTTTGGGCTGTGCTTTGGTTATCTCTGGGCTCGGAAACCGGGGCTTTCAGCAAACATCCCTGACCTGCTGCTGGAGCTGAGCTGAAGGTTTTTCCATGGAAATGTGTGTTTACATTTGCAGACACATCTTGGGGTGTTTGGGAAGGCTCTTTTGGCAAGCATCGTGTGGAGATGGCCACAGCAGGCTGCTCTGACTTTGCAAAGAACTGGCTCCTCACTGGGGGATGCAGGGAGCAGGACTGGAAGCAGGAAAGGAGCTGGTGACCCCATGGTGGGACAGGAAGGATCTTCCTCCTCTGACAACACCAGGGAGAAGCTCCAAGCAGAGGTTATGACTGATTTTACAGCAGATAAGGAAAAATAAATCCTTGATTTTGCAGATTGTACAAGCTCTGGCTCTTGATTCCTTTTCATCTTTTTCTCCCCACCTTCCTGGCCAGTGTTATGTAGGGAGGGAGAGACAGAAGGAGACACTGTTCTGCTTCTCCTTGATGAGTCACTGCCCAGCTTCCAGGAGCATCTGGCCTGGCTTCAGAGGTGGCTCAGAGAAGCTGCTGGACCTGCTCAACGTGAGCTGATGAGCTGAGCAAGCACGAGCCTCCAACCCCAGCCTGAATCCTGAGACAGGGTCAGGCTTGGGAGAGACCAACAACCAGATCTGAAGGGGACAGACTTCACCATGAGGGTGGTGAGGCACTAGAAGAGGTTCCCAGAGAGGTGGTGGAGGCTCCATCCCTGGAAACATTCAAAAGCAGGTTTGCTGAGGCTCTGAGCAACCTGATCTAGAGTAGGATAGGATGTCACTGCTCACTTCAGGATGTTGGACTGGACAGCCTTTGAAGATCCCTTTCAACTCTGTGATTCTATGAGACTGTGAGAGGTTTATGATGGGGTGTACATCAGTGCCTGGGGCAGTGGGATCTCCAGGGGAGCCTGTGCTGGAGGAGGAGCAGCTTGCTGGCATGTCCCCAAGGTGCCGTGAGTGGGGTGTGCAAGAGAGGAGGGTGTTGTGTAACAAGCTGACATAAACATTGGAGTTTAGAAGTTTTGTTAATACCTGAGGACCAAATCCATGGCTTGAGGAGCAGGAACCAAACAATTCCCTTCAGGAGCAGGAACCAAAGGGCATGTGTTTTACAGCAGATCCTGGCTAGACTCAGGCTCCTCCACTGCTGTGTCCCAGTTATGGTGATGCCACAGTCTCCACAGTGATGGGGTTGGAAGGGACCTTAAAGATCTTTGGAGACTGTGGTGATGCCACAGTCTCCAAAACTGGCTTTGGGACCTGTCAGAGATCTCACCTAACCCTAGACATTATCCCTTCCCCTCCTCACCACCCTGGGCATCATCCCTTCCTCTCCTCACCACCAACCCTGGCAGAGAGGGCACATGGGTCTGCCCAGCCACACTGTCTGGCCTTTAGAAGATGCTGCTGGTTGGGTTTGGGTGCTCACCTCTGGTGTGGGAGCCCTCTGGAGTTCATAAGCTCCTGTGGAGTAGGACCAGATTAGGGTGAAATTTGCACAAGTGGGAGTTTATTCCACCTCTTATCTCTTTATTTTGCTGCCAGGGCAAACCACAGCAAGCTGCTGCAGGTCCTCCTGAGGAGTTGAGAAGTTTATGGAGGAGGAAGTACCTCAGAGATAACTTTCCCTCTATAGCTAAAAGTATCCACCATGGACTCATTCTCTCTATATGTTCCACAGAAGCCTCCAGAGGTGGTGGTACAGACAGTCTCCATCAGCATCCAGAGTCCAGGAGCAGGGAAGATTTGATAGAGTTAGTACATCACCATCTAAAAGATGGAATTGCATTCACTGATTTTTTTTTAAAACCAGGAGGGACCATCTATAACTGTCTGGCCTGATCTGGCAAGGGGAGGAGGGCTGCTCAGGAGGAGAAATTAGCCAAGACACTCTGATTAGTAGAAAGCCCCCCCATGTACCCCATTCTGCTCCTACTGTCCTGCTTTCAGGACATCCCACCGAGGATGAAATGAAGAAGCCCTGAAGGAAACATAAAGGGGCTCCAGGAAATGTCTGAACCTCTCTGCAGCAGGAAATGAAAGAGGAGAAGGTTTGAGTGGCAGCAAGGGGCCTGGACACTCACTCAGGGAGCATCTTCAGTCTGCGGGGCTGAGGACATGAAGGGAAGGTGATCATCCCCAGCTGGTGAAAGAAGAGGAAAAAGAATTTCCTTCTAAAAGATGAGGGGGGAAAAAAAAATCCTCTGAGCTCGCTCACAAAATCCCTGCTCACATAATTCCCTGATGAGAGGAGAAATTTGCTGCTGGTTGCCAAAGTGAATCACTTACAGATGAAATTATCAGGCTGTTGTGTTTCCACTCAGCTGGAAAAAGAGCAGACACCCGTCGAGAAACTGAGGCAGAGCCCAGAAGACATGATTTTGCACTTTTTCCCTGTGCCACAACTTTGAGTCCTTTCCCACAGCATCCCCAACTCAGCTGCTTTCTCCTTTCCTGCCTTCCCAATGGATGGACATGCTTGGAAGGAGCTCCAGCTTGCCCCAAAGCATGACCTGAAGACACCCAGGGCTTGTCCAGCTCTTCTGGCTCCCGTCTCTTCTATCTAGAAGGTCTCTGGTGGGTCAGAGACATCAAAAACCTTCTAGATGGAAGAGATAGGGATGACATAGCAGGTTCCTTGGGAGGAAGAAGAGGGTATCTTCTACCTAGCTGGATATGGTGAGGACACATCTGCCATGGGGAGCCTGCCAGGAGCTGAGCATCACCCACTCTCCCCTCTGGTCTCCTCATCAGGGATGAACACGTGCAGCAAGGGCCAGGGCAATGAAATATATACATATATATATATTTATAACAATCATAATTATTATTCTTTCACCAATTTTCTCTTCCGTGGGCTGGAGCCTGGCAGAGACTACAGAGCAGGCAAAAACTGCTAAAGCAGAAAGTAATGGTGCCCCCAGGATGAATAAAAAGCCTACTTCAAACCAGCAGATGCTGCTGAAAGCCCCAGCGCAGGAAATATCTGCAGAATGAATCGGGAGTTTTATGGAGCTTGGTTTGCAGGTTTTGTAAGAAAAGTTTTCACCAGGAAGGGGAAAGGAAAGGAGAACCATGGGCTGGCACCTCAGGGAGAAGGGATGGCACTTCAGGGCGTGGGTGCCGGTGCAAGATGACATCTCTGGGTGATTTATGGGTCTGGCATCAACCCTGATAAGAAGCACAGATGGTTCTCTGCCCACTGATCCCCCAAAAGTAGCCCCACAGGAGTCAGGGCCTCAGTGAAACCTCAGAAAGTGGTGAGAGTTGTGGAGTTCTGGCAGATCTCAGTGGGCAGAGGGAGGCTTAGCCCCAAGGAAAGAGGGAGAGGGCTCCTGCAAGAGAAAAACACAAGATCTCTGAGGTTAAGTTTAGGATGGATATTAGGAAAAATTTTTACAGGGTTAGCAAGCATTGGAGGAAGCTGCCTAGAATAGGGGCTGAGGCACAACCCCTGGAAATATTTAAGAGCTGGGAAGACAAAGAGCTTATAGATGTGGTTTAGGGTTAGTTCTTATCAGAGCTGGGTTGATGGTTGGACTCCATGCTCTCCAAGGTCCCCTCCAACCAAGGCAATTCTATGGTCTTCCCCATGCTTCCATCTGCATCCAAGCTTCAAACTCCATGTGTTTCCCTGATTTGGGGGAGTCCTGGGCAGCAATTCAAGAGAGGGGGACAGGGACAGGACAGATGGTATCTCCACTACGTAAAGCCCCAACCACTGTGGCTGCTGGATGCCAAAAAAAAAAATAAAATCTAGAAAACAGGATTCCTGTCCCCAAAAAGCCTTCAAACTATGCTGGGAAGAACTCAGGCAACCCAGCAACAGCTGGAACAAAGGCATTCCTGTATGTGCTGCTGATGTTTGGCACGTGCCTTGGAGTTTCAGGATTTTTTTGATTTTTTTTTTTATTTTTATAGTACGTCATAAAATAATGTTCTATATTCTATATATTTTTATGGTCGTCAGGAGAGCAGTTGAGGGCAGGGAACAGCAGAAAGGCTGACCAGAAGAAGGAAGGTTGTAGCAAAGGAGTCTCCAGAGGAGCAGCCCAAGGTGGGCAGGTACCCTGGGACCAGGGTCTGGTCCAGTGGGGAGTGGGGCAGGAATTGGAAGCAGCTTCAGTCCCAAGGTATGACCTTCAAGCACCCACCTCTGGAGGTGTTCAGTTCTTCTGACCCCTCTGACCCACCAGAGACCCTCTAAGGAGAAGAGATGGAGGTGCCTGGCAGGTTCCTTGGGAAGAAGAAGCTCTTCCCATCAGGAGAGAGCAGTGGGGTGAAGCACAAGGGATGAGTCAGGGCAGAGTGAGCCAAAAGTAAGCTGGTTGGAGAAGGAGGAGGGGATGAAGAAGACCTAAGTTAGCTTTGCCTTGGGGAGAACAGGTGAAGGAAATCCCCATGCTACAGGTTGGGATGAGCTTGTCCCCTCCTGCTGCAAGACCAAGTACATCTGAACCCTCTGGATGTTGGGGTCCTAAGTGCAAGAAAAGCATCAGGGTATGAAGTTTTAATGAATTGCCTTCAGCATGGGTCTAATGTCTCCTCCAAGCTGCCTGTGGGCTTCACCACTGCTGTGTTTATGGCATAGGGCTGGTTCTACAGCAATGAGGATGCACAGCAAGAGGATTTTTGGAACATGGGCATGTCCTTAGCATTAGCCTGAGGGGGCAGTGGAGTGAACTTCCATTTCTCCAAGTGATGGGGACATAAGCCACCCGTAGCACAAGACATGAAAGTGGATATTCAGGCAGCAAAATATTTCTGGGAGTCAAAGAGCAAAGGTTTCCACTGAGATAATCATAGAATCATGGAGTCATAGAATGTGTTGAGTTGGAAGGGACCTTTAAAGACCATTTAGTCCAAGCTCCCTGCAGTGAGCAGGGACATCTTGCACTAGATCAGGTTGCTCAGAGCCTCAGCAAGCCTGGCCTCCAACCAGAGCACAAAAACACAGGTCACATCTCCCCAGTGTTTGCCATCTACCTGGTGGCACTGTCTTGAGTTCTGCTCCATCTTCCCAGCCCTGTTTCTCTGGTGAAGACACCAAGTAGGCACTATGGGATGCAGCAGGCAAGCCAAGCAGAGATGTCTGCTGTTATGGGAAGGGTATGGAACACACTTGGTGCCAAACTGGAAGCCAGCCCTTGGCTTCAGGATGGGGTTCATTAGATGCTTAATTTTGAAGATGCTTTGCTCGCTTTTAGGGCTGCTTTTCTGGCCCAGTGTGGAAACTTGCCCTGTGGTCTCTGATGGTGTCTTTGGGCTGGGACTGCTGGGGTGGGAAGTGGGAGCTCCAGCATGCTGGGACCTGTGGCATCATGGGTGGTGGCTGGCTGGGTGGGGAGGAGGGTGGTAGCTGTGGGTTACATGGACCTGAGCCCACCTGCCTGCACCAGGCGTGTTCCTGCAGCCCTTCCCTGGGTGATCCCAAGCAGGAGCACAGGTGATGGCTGCTCTTTGGTCCCTGCCCCTGGGGCAACACCAAGCCTTTGATTTCAGAGGCTTGTCAGGGCGTTTTAGCAGCCTCCATAAAATGCATCTAAACTAAGTGATTAAAATTAAAAAAAAATATAGTGGTTCCAGGGGCTGTGTTGAGGCTAAAAATGGCACTGAGGTAGCCCAGAGAGATAAAGAGAGGTGCCACATCAGCAAATATTTTTCTTTGGTATCCCCATGATGCTAACAGCAATGGGGAAGGGGTCAGAGCTGGGAAGTGGAAGAGGGTGAAAGCCAAGAGGAGGACTCAACCCCAGAAGAAATCTGGAGTGGAGAATGCATTGCTGTAGGCTTGGTGTAAGATGCTCTGAGGGTTCAGAGAGGAAGGAAGGAGCAATTTCTAGATTAAATGATAGGACTGCCCAGACAACCACATTGTTTGTTAGTGGGAAAGCTGGAAGGTGCTACAGAGGTCATTTATTATGGCTAGCTCTGCAGAACAGCACCTACAGGTCTCCACAGAGCACAGCTGCAGCCTGGAGCAGACCAGGGCTTGCTCTCTCCAATTCCCACTGGGTCCTGTAACAGCTCGTGGATTTTCTCCCAGTAAGTAAAACACAGCTGGGCAAGAAAGGTCACTTCTTCTTTCCTCTTTTCTTTCCTGTTTCTCACCTTTTTCTTTTTCTTCTACCTTTCTTAGGTATTTCCTAACATATTGACAGGCGCTAAAGTTGAGCCCCAAGCAGGTGAACTTGGTGAGGGCCAGCAGGGAGAGGGATGTGGTTTTGGCTGCTGAGCTGAGCTGGGTCCAGCATGTAATGGATGCTGAATTGACCCCTTCACCACCCAGATGTGGGTGACCCACAGCAGCTGCCCACAGATGATGCTCTACAGATGCTTGTCTCTCACCAAAACCACTTAGGAAAGCACTAGTTAACACATTCCTTGCTCTAGATTAGAGCTCATCTGAATAATGTTCCTCTTCAGACCTTCTTCTGGCCCCCTCCTAAGACTCATCCTTCCCTTTCTGGGACTGTATTTATCTTCCAGCCTTCAAGGAGGAGCAAGGAGTGGTGGCTCTTGGTTTGCTGAGCACAGGGCAGGAACACAAAGCAAGAAGAAGCCCTTCCAAAGCCAGCTGGAGGAGAAAGAACTCTTTCTCTGAGCTTTCAGGATCTTCCTCTCCCTTCCCTGAAACAGATAGGCTGTGGCCAGAAGTTAATATTCCTCTGGCGTGGTGCCCTGCCCGGGGAGGGTGGCAAGAGCTTGCATTTAATAACTTATTTATCTTTCCTTATTGCAGGAATGATGACAGTTTTCATTATTAAGCTGCTAGGTAATAGTCTAGCCTTTGGTGGGAGCTGAATCATCATCCCCTCTTTGCTGACGATTTCATTCAATTACCCAGGAGAGGTGTGACAGGGAGGAGGGGGAGGAGGAGGATGAGCAGTGCCCCAGCACTGCTGCAGTGGCCAGACTCTGACCCAGCAGCAGGATGGGATGGCCACAGTGCTTGGGGCTGGGAGTACAAGGACAGTGGGATTGTCAAAGATGGCTCAATAGATGGTTGTAATGATGCTCTTTGTGGTCCACCCCTGCTCCCCTTTGTCCCTGCAGCAGGACAGACTCCCACATGTTCCTCACCATGGGGTTTGAAGGAGCAGGGGACCATGTGGGCATCTAGCACAGGGTGTTGGGGAGTGCAAGCATTGAAGGGGACCTTTCAGATCATGGAGTCCAACCATCAACCCAACTCTGAGGAGAACCATCCCTAAATCCTATCTCTAAGCTCTATGTCTGCCTGGCTCTTCAGTACCTCTAGGGATGGTGCTTAAACCCCTTCCCTGGGCATCCTGTTCCAATGCTTCATAACCCTTTCAGTGCAAAAAATTTCTCCTAATATCCAGTCTAACCCTACCCTGGAGCAACCTGAGGCCATTTCCTCTTGTCCTATTGCTTGTTACTGGGGAGAAGAGTCAGGTAGTTGTAGGGAGAGATTAAAGAGGCATCTGGAGACCTAAAGCCCTTGCTGAGTGCAGATGAAGGGGTGGCAGGGACACAGGAGAGGGCTCTCCTGCTTCTTCCTTGCCTTGAAAATAGCTTTCTCCTTCCTGGCCCCAGGGGGGAGGGAGTGGAAACCACCAGCTCAGAATGGTGTTTTGAGTGAAGGGAAACCACAAAGTGCCTGGTGAGGAGCTTCCCACCCTGCTCTGCCCAGATGCTCCCCAGATAGTGGCTGTGGGAGATCCAGGGAGGAGGAGGAGGCATCCAGGGACATTTTATGGACACTGATAAAAAAAAAAAGAGGGTAAACCAGAGAGAAATTGTCTAGGACCTGGTTCCCCTGGTTGGAAGCATCTCTGTGACTGTGGCTAGCCCCTGCTCGCAGATGTAATGAGGCAGCAGTAATGATATATGCAATCAATTAAACATGACCAATTTTTAATTAGATGTATAAACACGCCTAAAGTTAAATGAGGTTTCTTTATAGAGGAGGAATGCAGCGTGGTACCATATTAAATGAGAAACTCATGCTGTTCCCAACTGGGAGCTTCCCAGTTTTGCACATGGAGATGCCTTTGCAAACCAGCTCTTCTCTTTCCATTCAACAGAAGCTGCTGCCAGTGGTCAGGGGGGTGTAGGTATGGTAGGGCTGAAAGAGGGGGAGAAGGGCTCCATCCTGCTCCTTTGGGAGCCTCAAAGGAGCTGGGATAAGCCTCAGCATCCCAGATCCCACTTCAGGCCATGTTTTGCAACATCTCTCCATCACTTACTCTCCTTTGGGGTGCTTTCCCTCTCCTCCCCTACACACACCTGATTGTAATGCTGAAACCCCCCAGAATTTAAGAAGAAGAAAAATGAACTGGTTTCTAATTATGCATTGCTTGCTTTCATTTAGTGATAATTCAGCCCACACAAAAGTTATTCTCCATATTCAAAGAAATATATTTTTTTTTTCCCTGAGAAAAAAATGCATGGCTTCATTAAAAAAAATTCAAATGTAGAAAGTAAGGAGTGCCTATTTCCACCTTTTCCCCCCTCTGATTAAAAAACTATTTGCATTTCAAAACAAACCATCATTAATTTGGACCAAATGTTGCTGGGGCTCCTCTCTCTTGCCAGGATAATTATGCATGTGGCAGGGTGGTGAATGAATGTCTCCTTCTTCATTCAAAGGGTGGGATGAACTTCTTCCTCTGGGCTGAGGTGGTGGCTCAGAGAGGGATGCAGAGGGATTTTGTAGCTTCATGATGCTTCATGTCCTAGAGAGCAAAAGCAGGGTGATACCCCTCCTTCTCACCTGCAGAAACCAGGGCTCTCTGCTGCTACAAGGTACCCAGAGAAAATGCTTCCAGAAGGTGAAGCCAACATCAAAAAATTAAAGGCAAAAAAATTCCCCCAGGAAGCTTTTTAGAACCCCAAACCTATAATGATTCCTGCACAGAGCTGGAGATGTGGCTGACAGCAGTGGTATTTTGTGCAGGCACAGGGAGCTGCCAGCACAAGCTGGAGGCCACGGTAGTTTGAGAAGAATAAAAAAAAAAAGCCCCAGGAAATCCAGAGCTTATTTGCAGCAAACTCAAACACTTGAAAGAATGGAAAGTCACCACTGAAAGTGAGTGATCTGACTTCCACCCCTCCCTGCCTTCACAACACTTCTTCCTTCTCTGTATTTCCCTAAACTTGGGGAGAACTGGTCACCTCTAACCTGCCACTTGAGCAGAGCATCAGCTCAACTTTTGCTTTTTCCCTGCATCCCTCTGGTTTTGTAGTGTTGGATCAAGAAGTACCTGGTGAAGCAGTTGGCTCAGAGCATCCTTCATCCTGCAGCCCCTCAGCATGGGGCAGGTGGACACACCTGAGAAGCACCAAGAGTCAAACTCTTTGAGATGATGGGTACCACTGAGAAGGCACCATCTGAGGAGAGCCTGGTGGCAGAGGGAATAGCTGAATGGGAAAGGACCTTCAATGTCCATCTAGTCCAAGCTCCAGCAACCTGCACTAGATCAGGTTGCTCAGAGCCTCAGCAAGCCTGGCCTTGGATCACAGAACCGCAGAATGTCAAGGATTGGAAGGGACATCAAGAGATCATCTAGTCCAGTCCCCCTGCTGGAGTAGGAACACTCAGGTCACACAGGAAGGCATCCAAGGATGTTCCCATGAAGATGAGCAGGAGGCTTTCCTTGGCCCCTCAGTTCAGATCTGAAGGGAGTGAGCTCCACAGGGCTGCTTCTCCCAAGGGTTTGGCAGCTGTCTGTCATGGTGAATTTGAGCTTTTGTCCCCCATCATGGAGCTGCTGTGTCAAACAGCAAATTCCAGTGTCTGTACCACAGCAGAGGAGAGTTGTCTCACTTGTCAGAAGAGTCAACATGGCTGGATAGGAAGAAGAGAAACTTGCAGGCTCACAAACAATTCTCCTCTTGGGTATCTCCTCCTTTTCTGCCACCAGGTGACCTGCTCTGGAGGTGCTGGAGTTGCTGGTGCACTCTCCTACAAGCAGATAAAGCAATTAGTAAAATACAATCCCCATTCCTGAGGTTTTCTCTCCTTCTCTAGCAGGGCTTAAACCCAGGTGATGCAAGGTTGGAAGAAACCACCATCACAGCCTTTGGTTTCTCCTAAATTCCAAACTGAATTTGAATGGAAACCACCAAAGGACTTCTTTGCTCAAGGGCTGCCTGCACTGATGAATGTCCAAGACCCTTTCTTTTGCTCCTGTGGGCACATTAACATAGTAATTATGAATGAAAAGGGTTTACCAAAACTTTTCCTTCATTGCAATCACCTACTGTGTGTGTTTGCTACTGGTTTTAAGCCACAGCCAGAACTTGCAGGCACTGAGACACTCAGGACTGCCCTGCTCTCATCATCCCCCACAGCAGCTCCAGCATCTGTTTTCTGGGGGGGATATAGGCCAACATTCCTCTCAAATAACATTCCAGAGATATTTACAAGATATGTACAGAAAAATAAATACAGGAGAAGAGAATTTATTAAAAATAATAAAACTGAGGAGGCTGAGGAACGCCTTTGCCTGCCCTTCTGACACTGTGCAGCCGCCTACGGGTGCAGCCCATGGGCTGATGCTGGGCTGGAGCACGATGGAGCCATCAGCTTCTTCTCATAGAATCACAGAATGATTTGGGTTGGAAGGAACCTACAAAATCATCTAGTTCCACCTCACACCAGACCAGGTTGCTCAATGCCTCATCCAGCCTGGCCTTAAACACCTCCAGGGAGGGGGCATCCACAATCTCTCTGGGCAAGAGAAGTATTTATCATTCCTCATGCATTACTATAGCTTTGGCATGGCCTCCCTGGAGCAGAAGATGGAGAAATCATCCTCTTTGTGGTGATACCCATCCCTCATTGCAGATCCCAGTTTCCCCAGTCACTTCTGCTGTGGCCCATCAAGAATGCTGTGCTCACGATGGAGCATGGAATAACTCAGAAGTGCTGCACAGAAGAGGGGGAAAAAAAAAAGACTATTAATTAACAGCAAATGTACAGTTAATGGGCCTTTTTTGGGGGCTTTTTATTTTTTTCTCCCTTTTCCTAAACAATTCATCAAAATGATTTCATTGAAATTTAGCTGATGGGGCGCTAAATGCAGCTGGTCTGTCCTGCTCTGGGCTTTCTTTCCTTCTTTATTATTTATTTATATATTTTTTTAAATTTTTTTACCCTGGTTAGAAGAGAAAGCTGATACTTCAGCCTCAGATTTGGGATTAAATGCACACTTTTTTGGGGATGGAGATAGTGGGAGTGAGTAAGTTAGTGCTGCTGCCCCTGCCAAGGTTCAGAAGATATAGGGGCTGCAAGGAAAGAGGGTTATAATACACAAGACTGACATAATGCTCACCCCTTTCTTTATCCAGGCTCCTTTACTGCCTGTGAGTTCATTTAAATACAGAGCAGAAACTCCTCTTGGGCCAGTTTAAGGACTGCAATAAAGCCAAGAGAGGGAGGAAGGCCAAGCTGGTTATTGGTGGTGCCATTAATGGAGATGTCACGTTACCAGGGACATTTGACAGGCCCCTGCAAAGACTTTGCTTCACCACAAAAAAAAAGTAGAAAACTTTGAAAAAACATTAAGGCTGTTAAAATTTTTAGTGGTTTTTTAAAATTGCTCTTATATAGAAAGAGGGAAAACAGCTGTTTACTGCTTTCAAGGCTCGGGGGTTTATTCCTGTGAAGTCTCTTTGCTTTTGGAAAGAGAGAGGCTAAATGTGACCCAGAAAACTGCCCAATATTTCAAGGTGCCCTGCTTTAAAAAGCCAGCTCTGCATCTTCAGCAGCATCTTGGAGCAGGGACTCAGCTTCAAGCATATCCTTAATGTTCCCATCAAAGCTGCAGACTGAAGGGCTTTGCTGAGCTGCAGCCAGGGGATGCTCCTCTGCCTCTTGTGCACCAAAAGCACCCTAAACTTGGGCACAACCACACTTTTTGGAGAACCCAGCAGCAGAGTCTATCTCCAAGTCCATCTCTATCCATCATTACTGATGGCAGAGCTTGCTGGAGGTGCTCTCCTCAGAAGCAGGCAGGAGGGTGATGCACCATGAGGCAGAGGGTCTCTGCAGCCAAGGAACTCAGCTCAGTTTGTCCCTGAAAACTCTCTCATCCATCCAACCTGCCTGTATTTCCAAAGACTTAGAAAGCTGAGGAGCAGCAGAAGCATTCAGCTCTCAGACCTGGCCATTATTTTCTGCTTTACACTCATCTTGAACCCCCAGAGGAGGTCATGGCCCCAGATACATCAGGTCCCTTCAGAGAATGGGATGGAAGAGATGGGATGGGATGGGATGGAATGGGATGGGATGGGATGGGATGGGATGGGATGGGATGGGATAGGATAGGATAGGATAGGATAGGATAGGATAGGATAGGATAGGATAGGATAGGATAGGATAGGATAGGATAGGATAGGATAGGATAGGATAGGATGAGAGATGGGATGGGATGGAATATTTTCAGTTGGAAGGGTTCACCTAGTCTAACTGCCTGACAAACTCAGGGCTGACCAAAAGTCAAAAAGTATTATTAAAAGCATCTCCCAAATGTCTCTTAAACACTGCCAGGCTTGGGGACATCCTCCACCTCTCCAGGAAGTCTGTTCCAGAAAGGTGGGCTGGAAGCTGCAGTCCAGGGAGATGAGGGTGGACAAACAGGATCCAGCTGCCAGAGGAGCAAATCCTGCAGCCTCACAACTTTCCCAATCAGCCATGAAACAATCTGCTGATTTTTATTGAAACCAGATCACCCAGCTTCATCCTGCAGTCGCTGCTTTCTCTGGTTTGTCACGTCCAGCAGCCCTTGGGAGCTGCCCAGTGCTGGGAGGGGAGCAGGAGAAGATGACAGAAAAGATGAAGGCTGGCCGAGTTCCCTGTCACAGCCTTGCCCACACTCACACCAGGTACACATATGTTTCCAAAAAAAAAGGTGGATGGAGGCATTGCCAAGAGATGGAGGGGTTGGCTTAGAGCCCACAAGGCTCCCATGAAGTCCTACCCACTATATGTTTACCCTTTGGCTAGACCTTCTTCCTGTAATATTCCAGTCAGTCTTTCTTAAACCTCTTCAGGTGCCTTATTTGCAGGGAATGGGGTTGGCATCTCCTTTTCCTGGTGGTGCAGGAGAATGCCAGCATGCCCAGGGCTCAGCCCCAGCCTGGTGTCCACATGCTGGGAGGCTCTACTCCACCTCCACTAACCCAGCAGGGAGCATATAGTGATAGTACAAGGGGCAATGGGTTTAAATCAGAGCAGGGAAGGATTAGTTGAGACATTAGGAAGAAGTTCTTCACCATGAGGGTGGTGAGACTCACAGATTGCCTAGAGGTGTGGTGGACTCCCCATCCCTGGATACACTCAAGGTCAGGCTTGCTGAGGCTCTGAGCAACCTGACCTAGTGCAGGATGACCCTGCTCAGTGCAGGGGGGTGGACTAGATGGACTTTGAAGGTCCCTAATTCTATGATTAGAGAGGAATGAAGGGTGTCCCCAGCCCCAGCACAGGGAGAGGTGGGTGGTCTCACTCTACTCCTGGGGACACACATTGCTGTCACCCCAGCATGGAAGAGCAGGAGCTTCGCCTCTGACTTTGTAGGATGAGCGTGCTAAAGGATGGTTGGAGTGAAATGCAGGGTTTAATTTCCTGTCTGCTTGTTCGGGGAGAATGGAAAGCATCAGCCCATTAGTGTTGCTAAGAAACTCCAGCGAGCACCCAACTCACCCAAACAAAACAGCTTCAGACTGGTACTTGAAAATCAACAGCACCTTCAAAACATCACTCCCACTCCTCTGCACCATGATTGCACATTGAAATATCGGGGGATGGGGGGGGAGGAGGCTATGAGGGTGCAAATGGGGAACCCATAGGACTGGAGGCTGCCAAGGCTAGGACCCCAACCCACTTCCTGCCCTCCCTCCCAGTGCTGTGGGCAGGTTTTAATGGGAAAGCACCTCACAGAATCACAGAATGTCAGGGATTGGAAAGGACCTCAAGAAATCATCTAGTCCAATGCCCCTGCCACAGCAGGAACACCCAGACCAGATCACACAGGAAGGCATCCAGGTGGGGTTTGAATGTCTCCAGAGAAGGAGACCCCCACACCCTCTCTGGACAGCCTGTGCCACTGCTCTGTCACCCCAAAGATTCTTATATTTCTGTGGGAACTCCTGTGTTCCAGCTTGCCCCATGTCCTACCATTGGAGGTCACTGAGAAGAGCCTGGCTCCATCCTCCTGACACTCACCCTTTACATATTTACAAATATTAATGGGGTCACTCACTTTGCTAAATGAAGAAAACCCTTCAAGCACCCCAGCTTTGCTTGCTTGGGTTGCTTTATTTATTTCTCTCTTGGCAGGATAAGGGACCCCACTCCTTTGGGACACACAGATCATCTCAAGTCCACGCAAAGAATGCACCCAAGCATATTGTCATAACACTCCTCAAGGGATAAGATCTTAATCCCAGCTGCTTCTTGCCATCCAGGAAAATATTCCCAATGTTTTAACAAGGCTGTGTGTATCCTCCTCCCCCCCCTCCCAGCTCAGAGAAAACCATTCCCAAATTATCACGGGGATAAAAGTGAAGTAATAACCCAGGATGACAGGCTAAGCTCAAGGGCCATTTGGCTGCAGCTAGTTAAATATCTATTTTTGGCACTTTTTTTCCCCACCACAAGTCTGTTTTTTTGTAAATTTTTATTTTTTTGAAACAGAGAAAATTAACAAAACCCCAAGCTAGCTGATTTCAACAAAGTGTTTTGATGAATAATATGCCATAATGGGCCAAAACAAGATAGGGAGTTTATCTCATCCCACTACACATCACATTTCATGCTTGCATCCGCTTGTTTCCAGCCTTCCTGCCCAGGCTGTGATTGGAGAGTCTATTTTCTTTTATAATCTGCTTCAACGGCTCCAAAATGGAACATCTCAAGGGTTCTAGAGAAAAGGGGCTGGGTTTTTGGGTTTTTGAGCTTTTTTTTCTTCCATCAGTGCCATTCTTTCAAGAGACTTCTGCAGGAAGTTGAGGACAATCAACTTGTGAAGTTGGGAAATTTTTTACTGAATGCAAATCTCTCCCTCCCCTTCCTCCCTTTCCAATTAATTTTAAAGTCATCATCATTTTTGAAATCTATTCAGCAATCCATTTCAAATCTCAGGGCAACACAGGTCACAGAGGTGAAGAGGCAAAACACAGCCACATGTATCTGCATCTTTTCCAACATCTGAGCTTTTTTTGGGAGCAGACTGATCATTTTGTTAATTCATTAATTTATTCATTAAATTATAACAGATAAAAAAGTGCAAATTGACTGAATGATCATTAAAACCACGCTCCTATTTATCTTTCATTTTGTATTTTTATATATTAGAACATTCCCCAAACTGCCTTTTCTGTAATACCTAGAAAAAAAATATTAAAAGAAGAAAGGGAAACTTGCAGATCTGTTTATGGGATCATTCCCTCTTCCCCTTGTCCTGATCTGGAGCCAAGATGCTGAAACATCCCAAGGATGCCCCAGCCTGGGATGCTGGATCAGCTGCAGACCTCAGCTCCCTCAGGTGATGGTGCAATGTGTTTCCATTTATAAATTAATTAAATTTCAGATTGGAACCACTTGAGGATTTTGTGTGCTCCTGCCTCTCTGGGGAAGCTGTCCCAGGGCTTTTGGCTGCTGTGAAACATTCCAGCTTCTGACCCTTATCAGCACAGGGAGAGAAACCTGGTTTAGTCCTCAAGTCAACACTGGCCTTTGGCTACCACATCCTTTTGGTTATGGGATTAAGAGAAGGATTTAGCTGAAGGCAGCATGGAGTGGGAGATATGAAGATATGAAGAACATCCTCTCTCCAAAATTGTGTTTTGGGGGGGGTCTCCTTAGGGCAGCCTGGGTTAGACAGTGCCTGGCTGTGGTATCCACCAGCTGAGATGCTGCAGACCCTGACCTTTTGGATTTGCTACAATCATGTCCTCATCACACTGGGCTGCTAAATGGCTTCTCCAGGGTAACAGCACGAGCCACTTCTGCTCTAGGCAGAGCTGCCCTCCCAAGCAGGATCCAGCAGGGACAACCAAGAATTAGTTAGCAGAGACAGAACAGGGTGATGAGGCAACTGGAGGAGCTCTGTCTCATCCACATGTTGGTGTGGAAGGTTCCTCTGCCCATCTGGGGCTCTCTCAGCATCCCCCCATCTTTACTCAGTGGCAGGGAGAAGAACCAGTTTGCTGGCATGAATTATTTACTGGCTGCTCAATGAGACAGGACCATGGGGCTGGCTACAAGCTGTGTGGAGTGGTCCCTGGTGGACAGTGGTAATGGAGGATGCTGTGGTGCTCATCAAGCTGACAGACTGCTGAGAGCTTGGGGAAAAGCTCCCTCCACTCCAGACTCCCAGGGAAAATGAAATCTACTACCAGGTCCTGGCTGGACACCGGGAATCAAAGCAACCTGGTCTTGGAGCATGATCCAGCAGGGAGAATTTCTGTTGCCATGTTGTTTGGGCAGTGCCAATATTAATTATAAAAGTGTGGTGGGAAGGAGGAAGAAGCTGGGATGTGCTGCTCCTCTCTGTGCCTCAGCTCAGGTGGAATTGAAGAAGGATATAGAGGGTGTGAAGGACCTGCTGCCCTGAGTCTACCAGACGTTTTGTCTGGGGATAAAACACAACATTAGGCTGGCTTTTGCTTGCACATCTCCTCCTGCAACTAGGGGGTGATAAGGGAGGTGGAAATGAGAATCATAGAATGGTTTGGGTTGAAAGGGATCTTAAAGATCATCTAGTTCCACTGCTCTGGTCTGAGAAACCTCCAAGGCACAACAGGGTGGAGGTACTGAATGCTCAGCACCTCGCTCTGCCTCTCCAGAAAGAGTGGAGGGGGGGAAAAAAAAAAGAAAAATAATTTAAATAAAATCCCAAGTCAATTAAAAAGCCAGGCACATTTGCTCCAGCAGCATTTGTTCCAAAGCCATAAGTAATGTACTCCCCTTGACTTCAGTGATCAATGCTACTTACCCACATGCACTCCAATTAAGAAAACCTTTGTTCACTTGGCCCTGGTCCATGTTGGCTTTTTAGCATTGTACATCCTCTAGAGAAGCCCAGATTGCTCCCCAGCAACCTCTGACAGAACAGCCAGAATGCTTTAACAGGTCCTCACTGGGATCAGAAGGGATGGGGAGAGCCTTTCTCCTGCTCTTTCTTGGTCCAGCCCCTTCTCCTTTATTTTTTTCAGTTTTTTTTTTTCAAATTGCTCTTGTTTTCATTAAGACACTGTCAGACTTTTCATGGCTTTTTTTTTGTGTGTGTGTGTGTGTGTTATTTTTTAGTTTTTCTTAGAGCAAAATGAGTGTGGATGCCCCCTCAATCCCTGGAGATATTTGAGGCCAGGCTGGATGAGGCACTGAGCAACATGGTCTAGTGGGAGGTGTCCCTGCCCATGGCAGGGGGTTGGAACTAGAAGATCTTGAAGGTCCCTTCCAAGCCAAACCATTCTAGGATTTTCCAGGAGGAGCATCCTCATCCCCAGACAGATTACACCAATGGTTAGACCTTGATGGCCACCAATGGCACAGCTTGATGGTCTTGGGGCTTGTTGAATGGCTGCAGATGGAGTCAAAGACTTGCAAAAACTGACATGGAGTCACGAGAAATTTGCTGATGGACCCAAACAATAATTGGTGGTGACCAAAGGGTGAGGAGCTCTTAACCTCCCTCCCAGGGTTTGGATCCATGCTGTTGCTTGTTCTTCTAGTCTGTGGTCAAAGAACCAAAAGCAGCAGCCCTGCCTAGGGAATAAAGGAGATTTATTTCAAGCTGCTGTGTGTGCTGCTTTGCAGCACTGGGATGTTTAACCTTGGCCAGGAGGAATGATCTTCCTATTGTATAGCAGATAATTAATTGTTGCAAAACCCCCCTGAGAGGTCAGGAAAAAAAACAGAGGGCAGCCCCGAGGCAAATTCCCAGGTTTACAAACATTGTCTTTGAGCCACTTCCAGGGCCCTGAGGCCAAGGGAGCTGCATCCAGCTCCCAGCATTGGGAGAGAAAGATGCTGGGTGCTGAGTGGGCACTTTAAAGCAAACTGCAGAGGCCAAGGGCCAGTTCCAAGCCACTAAATCACAAATGGCTGAGTGGGTTATTGTGTGATATGCCCTGATGTGGAGTTTAAAGTCTCATCTCCTCTCCTGCTGAGCTCTCTGTTGTCCCAAATAACTCCATCAGGGACTTGTATGTTGTGTCCTGCAGCATTTTTGAGGGCAGAGACCTTCACTCTCACCCTGGGGATGGTGATGGGACCCCAGGTGGGCATCTCTGCTGGGTAATGATGAGTCAGCCCCAGTCTGAGATGGCAGCAGGATGGTTTGCTCCCTCATTGACCACATTTCTGGCTGCTGGGTTTTTTTTTTGGGGGGACACACACACAAATCATCTTCATGTGTAAATCTGCCCATTGCAAGAAGTCAGCAAGTTTCCCTAAGTGCATTTTTCGTGTATTTTTAATAAAGGTCACTCTGTGTTTACTGGCAAAGGCAATCAATATTGGTTTATTATTTATAAAGGATCCCACTGGTCTGTAACGACCTGTGGTTGCAGCAAGTTTCCTTTGCAGCCTCTCCCATCCATTGGAGGGTCCAGCTGCCTTCTGATACTGCCCAACCTGGACTTTAAGCCATTTCCTCCTCTCTTGTGTCTCAAGACAAAGGACCAAGCTGCCCAAAACACATCCAGACACCACCTCTCACCCCTTCCCAA
>VZTY01001897.1:0-25667 GCA_013400935.1 Turnix velox
CCCCTGTGGGATGCTCTTTCTGGCTCATCACAAAAGAGCAGCCTGAAAGTGAAATTGTGTGTGGATGAGGCAGAGAATTCTCAGCTGCATCAGTGCAATGAGTACACAACAGCCTCCCCCAACCCAAGCTGGACAAGACACTGAGCAACCTGGTCTAGTGGAAGGCGTCCCTGTCCGTGGCAGGGGGTTTGGAACTAGATGATCTTGAAGGTCCCTTCCAACCCAAACCATTCTATGATTCTAACTCAATGCCCAGCAGTTGTGAACATTGCTCTTTGCAGTTTAAAGTTGCTCAGCTAAACAGCTTCCTAAAACAAAGCCTGAAGATTTTTGTTGAATGTGGCTTTGGATTTTTTTCATCTTTAAAATGTATGTTAGGCAACTGGAAGTGGTTGCCCAGAGAGTTTGTGGATGCCCCCTCAATCCCTGGAGGCGTTTAAGGCCAGGCTGGACAAGGCACTGAGCAGCCTGATCTAGTGGGAGGTGTTCCTGCCTATAGCAGGGGAATTGGAACTGGATGATCTTGAAGGTCCCTTCCAACCCAAACTCTATGATTTTTTTTACTAGGCACAAGGCTGGAACACCTTCCAGGCCACAAGGTGACTCCAAGAGTGCCACAAAGCCCACAACCCACAGCATTCACCCTCACTGCAGACTCCAGGTGAACAAATCAAAACCACTCCTCCTTTCTCTTTTTCTTGGTTTTTTTTTTTTCCCCTTGGATGGGTCTGTGAGTGTAATAACCAAGAGTGAAAATCACCTCCCGCCAGGGCCAGCAAAGATGATGATCAGTCTTTTCAGAAAGTGATGCTCAAATCGATGCTATTGATTTCCACCCTGTGCCTTCTTCCCCATTCCAAGGAACCTCAATGTTCATTTCAATCTGGGAGACAGAGGAGGACAGCTGCCATAATGCCACCCTAATATATTATTAACTTGAGGGCTGGTATCGATTGCTGACTNTGCAGACTCCAGCTGAACAAACCAAACCCCTCCTCCCTTTTCTTTTTTTTTGTTTTTTTTTTTTTCCCTTGGATGGGTCTGTGAGTGTAATAACCAAGAGTGAAAATCACCTCCCGCCAGGGCCAGCAAAGATGATGATCAGTCTTTTCAGAAAGTGATGCTCAAATCGATGCTATTGATTTCCACCCTGTGCCTTCTTCCCCATTCCAAGGAACCTCAATGTTCATTTCAATCTGGGAGACAGAGGAGGACAGCTGC
The DNA here is from genome assembly GCA_013400935.1 of Turnix velox. Taxonomy (NCBI): domain Eukaryota; kingdom Metazoa; phylum Chordata; class Aves; order Charadriiformes; family Turnicidae; genus Turnix; species Turnix velox. Next base: position 1,222 of record VZTY01001897.1, read on the forward strand.
CATAATGCCACCCTAATATATTATTAACTTGAGGGCTGGTATCGATTGCTGACTAATGAGAAAAGCTGCAACCTCGGGCAGCTGCAGGGGGAATGGCTTTATTGATTATTGCTAAGGATTGCACCGGTGACAGCTAAAAGAGGGGAGACTGCTGTGAATTAGATCCATTTCCCCCTCTGATCCAAGCAGGATAAATATTAAGGAACAATCACAATACACTTACACAACAGAGTATTATTTGCTGTTTTGCTGACCTTTCTCGGATAAAATCTCAAAAAGGGGTTTGCAATTTATAGCTGATTCTTACAGCAAAATTATAGCTCAGGTCAAAAAAAAAACAAAAACCAAACTACAAATTCTAGAACATCACGACTGATCCTTCAAGAAAGCAAAGGAGGATAGAAGATGTCTGACAGGTCCATTGTGATACACAGGGAAGAATTTCTTGTGCCATCCTTTGTGGGGACATCTGATCTGAGTAAGCACCTGGTTGTGTAACAGGGCTGTGCCAGACAGACATCATGGATGGATATTCAAAATATCATAGAATGGTTTGGGTTGGAAGGGACCTAAAAGATCATCTAGTTCCAACCCCACTGCCATGGGCAGGGACACCTCCCACTAAACCAGGTTGCTCAGTGCCTCATCCAGCCTGGCCTTCAACACCTCCAGGGACTAGGGGAGCATCCACAACCTCTTCCAGTGTCTCACCACCCTCACAAGAAAGAATTTCTTTCTTCTCTCCAGCCTAAATCTCCCCTCTTCCCATTTGCATCCATTACTCCTCGTCCTGCCATCCTGGACTCTACAAAAAGTCCTACCCCAGCCTTTCTGTAGCCCCCTTCCCTACAGGGGAAAATGTATGTCACTGAGGCCAGAAAGGCTCCATAGAGTAGGGGAAGGTGTAGGGCTTGGAGACAACCACTAATAGTCTCCAAGCACTTGTGCACAGAAGGGAGGGTGATACCAGTCCTCCATCAGCAGAGTCTTCTCTCTCTCAAGTAACTTGTTCCTACACTTTAAACTCCAGCCCTGCAGCAGGAAGGCTCAGGACACCAACAAGCCGTGCTTAGGACCGTGGTATAATTAATTCATATTAAGCTGGAATAAATCTTTAAGAGGTGAACAGATGCAGCTTTGTGAAAAATTCAAATGAACCAGCCCCAAAACAATGAGCAATTGAAGGGAGCCAGGCTCTGAAAGTCCCCCCAACCCTCCACCCTGTCTCCATGCAGAGTGAGCTGGTGCCAAAGGAGCTGGGTTTTATCTTGGTGAAGCTAATTTAGTCCTTCTAACGTTCTGCTTGAAGAGAAAACCCCAAGCATGGTTTTCTTTTACTTAGTAATGAAGAAAGAGTCATGACTGAACTTTTTGGGCTCCCAGCCCGTGCCTGTGGAGGGACTGGCAGAAAACTTAGAAGGAAAAAAATAACAGAAGTTAAGCATTTGGCTGGTAAAATAATAATGGGAGAGCATTAGCTACAAAATTAAGGTAAATAAATTGTTTGCTGGGGCTGCAGTGACCTCTTTCCAGTGCTCAGTCATCATCTAGACTTTTGCCAAATATCACATGGGAACTTGGGGGAAATTGGCCAGGTTTCTGCTTCCAGCTCTCATCCTCACTGATCAATCCAGAGCTCTACAAGCAAAGTATTACTGAAGAGGAAAAAAAAAAAATAGTAATCTAATGTCCCACTGCTAAATGAAGCTAACATAACATTGGGACTCCCAGTCCTTCCTGAATTTTTCCTTACCCAGTAAGTGCTTCAATTGATTTAAACAATATTTTCTACATATTAAATTCCAATCAGAGCCTGAGAGACTCCCAACCCCGCCAACGATGAGCCTCATTTCATCATGAGGATTAGTTCTCTCTCTAATTTTCCAGCTCCTCTTTCAGAATCATAATCTAATTGTGAGCACTGTCAAGCTGGAAGGAAATGAGGACAACTTGCTGCCCAGTTGAAGCTCCCCAGTTGGCTTCTCAGTTTCTCTATCTCCCAGCAGAGCCTGATGGTGCCCCAGCCTGCAGGGATCTGGCATTTCCCTGTGGCTGATATTGTCACACCATAACATTCCCCCAGGATTATCCATCCATCCTGCTTTTCTTTGAGCAGGCTTTATACAGCTCAGCCCCTATCCCAAAACCAGAATTAGAGGAGCAGAAAAGATGTGTGTTTTGAGCAGGCAGCATGCAGTGAGGGTTTTGGGTGCAGCCCCAACAAAAACCATCTGCTGGGGTGTCAAGACACATTTGCTGTGCCTTGCTTTCCCCAGTTGTAGCATTGAGCTTGTCTGGGACATGAACTGGGCTTCCTAGAGCATCAGACCCTCCAGGATCTCTGCATGCTTGGGTGGGAAGAGGAAGACCCCAGGGAAGGGTGGTGCAACCCACCTCATTGCTGTGATACAACACCATTCCTCCATGAGCCAAGAAACCCCTCAGGGTATGCCCACACTCCTGGGCTGAGATAAGTTCTCTATTGCTAGTTTCATATACACACAAAGGCATATTTTTCACTAATGCAATGCAAGATAATCTAACCCTGCTTACCCTTTCAAGAAAATGAAGAAACAAGAGCAATAAAACGTCCCCCTCTGTGTCCTGTCACAGACACAACCTGGAACAAGAGAGCTCTCAGTCTGAATCACCCCATTGTTGTTTAACCTCAGGAAAACCTAGAGTCTCTTCTGCTCTTTCTGGTTACTTAACAACATGTTGATCTCAAAACATCCCAGAGGAAAAAGGAATGTGCTCCTAAAATAATTCAACTCTTGTGTAATCGCCCTGTCCACATCCCCTTTGGTATTGCCACCAAATCACACAGAGAAGGTCATTTTAAACACAGCCCTTTTCTCTCTGGGGCTTTTAATGCCTTCCCATTGCAAAGCCACAACAAAATTCATGCTCCAAGGACCACGGGGACATCACACGGCTGGTCAAGAAAAGAACCACAACATCTGGGATCCTAGAGATGTTTTCTGGTAGCTTAATGCTCCCCTGAGTCCACTCCAAGCTTGATGTGGTCTCATTATGAGGGAAAAAACCACAACGTGGGTCTGGAGCCAAAGGAACATCCAAATCAGGGATCTTGGGCATTTTGTGAGTATGAACCAAGCTCGTGACTCAGGTCAAAGAAAAATGATGTGTGTCTCTGTGCTCATACCATGTCTTTCTGCACTTTTAGAGCTGGGTTTGGGGAAAAACAACAAAACAAAAAAAAAATCCCAACACTTGGAGAACTTTGTGAAACATCTGTGGTCTTTTTTTGTTCTCTGAAACACTTCTTTTTAAACAGGTTCTGGAGAAAGAAATAAAATTGGGAAAGCAGGAGAAAATCTGCTCTTAAGGGCCTGACTTTTCTTGGTTTTGTGTTTATAGCAGTGTATCATACGTGGTATGATAGGGTACAATCCTTGATTTACATTAGGTTGTAGAGTCAGGCTGATTATCCTCAGCAGCATCAAAAGACATCCTGAAGATCCTGGGAAGCACTGAAAATTCTGAGGGCTCCTCTGAACCTAGGACTAGTGGCAAAATCAGAGATGTAATGGGGCTGAAAAGCAGAGCAGGTTCTGAATTCTCCCCAGATCTGAACATATTCAGGCTTGAGGAGCAGATCTTGCTATGTGCTGAGGTTTCCTTCAGGATAAAGGAATGAGCCCCCCTGCCCACCAAATGCTAATTAAGTGATTTTTCTAATGTAACTGGTAGCACCAGAAAGTACATCCAAGGGTAATTAGTTCATGTGTCTGATTATAACAGAGATGAGTCTGGCTCCATTGAGAATCAGTGCTTTGAGAAGCTCCCTAAGTGTCTGCTGAACCTTTGCCCTGCTTCCATTTACATAGGATGTCATCAAGAGAAGAGATGGATAGAAAATAAAACCCAACCCCTATGTGTGTGTGTGTAAGAAGCAGTGAGGAATAAGAGAGCATCACAGAATCCCAAAATGTTAGGGATTGGAAGGGACCTCAAGAGATCATCTAGTCCCCTCCTCCTGCTGGAGGCAGGAACACCCAGATCAGGTCACACAGGAAGGTGTCCCAGGTGGGGTTTGCATGTCTCCAGAGAAGGAGACCACACACCCTCTCTGGGCAGCCTGTGCCACTCTTCTCTTACTGTGATAAACTTTTTTCTTATATTTCTGTGTAACCTCCTGTGTTCCAGCTTGCACCCATTGCCCCTTGTCCTATCACTGAAGGTTACTGAGAAGATTCTGGCTCCATCCTCCTGACACTCACCCTTTCCATATTTATAGACATAAATGAGGTCACCCCCCAGTCTCCTCTTCTCCAAGCTAAAGAGCCCCAGCTCCCTCAGCCTTTCCTCAGAAGGGAGATGCTCCAATCCCTTCACCATCTCTGTGTCTCTGTGCTGGACACTCTCCCCTGTCCTTCTTCAACTGAGGGCCCCACAACTGGACACAATATTCCAGCTGTGGTCTCACCAGGGCAGAGTAGAGGGAGAGGAGAACCTCTCTCCACCTACTGACCCTGCCCCTTCTGATACATCCCAAGATGCCACTGGCCTTCTTGGCCACAAGGACACATTGCTGCCTCATCCAGCATCCCTGGCAGAAGTACCTGTGGTCCTGTGCAGTGTACTTCAGCAGCTCTGCCAGCTGCAGGGGGTACTTGCAGATCTTCTGCACCGGCGTCAGAAGGAAACCATCGATGGCAATGTCGATCATCTGCTGCAACAGGCGACAGGCTTCGAAGAAGTGCTGGTACTTGCTGTCTTTCATCAGCTTGGAAAGCTCCATGCATGCATCCAAATGGTTGTTACAGTACTCCGAGTAGATCCAGAAGCCATCTTGCTGTGGGAGGCAGGAGAAGAGGGATGGACACACATCAGACATGTGCTGAGAGCAGTCAAACATCTCAACTTACCAAAGAGAGAAAGAATAACTAAAGAAGAGAGGAAGAATAACTAAAAAGAGGAAGAATAACTAAAAAGAGGAAGAATAACTAAAGAATAGAGAAAGAATAACTAAAGAAGAGACAAAGAATAACTAAAGAAGAGAAAAAGAATAAATAAAGAAGAGAGAAGATCTCAAATAACACACTCTTCAGCGAAACAAAGAGCTGTCCCATCCCCAAAGCTGTCCAAGAGCCAAGGGCTGACACCTTCCTCTTCCAGAAGCAGATGAGGAACATCTAGATGATCTTTATGGTCCCTTCCAACCCAAACCATTCTGTGATTCTATGACAGGATCTTAATGTCCTCATCCTTCCATTTCCCCCAAATGGCTAAAGAGGGATCATTTATCAGGAGTTTATTAGCCAGCTTTCAGCCCCTATCTGATGACAGAAAAGTGACAGATATTTCTCCAAATAATAGTAGCAATTCTTCCTATTGTCACTGTAAATGAACTGACAGCACGGCCTCAAGACATGAAGTTTTAGCCACTGATTCTCACCAAGATTTCTTACAGCTTTTTAGCAGGGAGATGGAATTCATTAAATCCTTTTAGTACAGAGAGGCTGCTTTGGAAGCAAGCAGCAGGGACTGCAAGCCTTGATGAAAAAGAGCAATGTTAACTCTTCAGAAAGAAACCTGCTTTTTAATTAGGTTTTTTTTTTTTAATGAGAGATGCTGTGAAGGCCAAAGGAACTTACATGTTCAAGGAAACATGGTCCAATTTCACTGAGATGGGGATCCTCGTTGTTGTACTGTTTCTCCAAGTCCCGGACAAAACCCATTTGAAATCTGTAGATATCTTCAATGTTACCAAAGATGATCTTTAGCTGCTCATCACTGAACATATCCCTCCTCTTCCTGCACTGCTTTAAGTAACCCTGTAAGGAATAAGGCAGATCAATCCATAAAAGATCCCCAACACTAGGGCTGCTCCCCCATTTTTCTTAAGAAAATCCAAAAATGGCTCTGAAAACAAACATCTTGTCCTGACAGGATGGTCTCCATCTGTGAATAAGCACACAACATCCAAAACATGCTTTGAAAGGCTACAAGTCCTCTTCTGACAGGAATCATCTCAATTGATACTGCTGTTCCCACTGTGGACCCACAACATGACTCTCTCAGGAGGTCACCACAAGATGACTTTGCCTGCCTTTATTATATAGGAAGAGGGGGAAAAAATAAGGAAAAGAAAAAATGCCAAAAGCTCCAGTTGACTGGCTATATTTGGGAACTCTAGATGCTTAGTCACACAGAGGAACCGCCAGCTGGTGACACACAGCTGCTGGTCCCTGATGCAAACCATTCCAATGCTGTAATAAACTGTCCTTCAGCCTCACCAAGTGGTCCCCAGGAAGTTGAGCTTCAAACAGATGAATGAGAAATCCAAAATTTTGGCTAACCTGGCAAAGGACCAACCTCTGCCATGTCCAGCTTAGCCAGGAGGATGCCACTGCCCTCAATTTGCTGGGAAGCTCAGATTATAGAAAACCTTCTGCGTTCACTAAATCTAGGTCTCTCCTTTTCCAGGAGGAGCTCCTTGATGACTCATCTCCCAGGGTTTCCCCTCTCTCATTTCTCAAGGCCAGGAGGAACAGGAGCAGGCTGCTTCCCACATGGCGGGATGGTTACAGTACAAATCAGAACTCAAGCTACCAAGGAATAACACAGAGTATCTTTCTGTGCTGATTTTCAGGTTTTCCTGCTCAGAACAGCTTCTAAGACAAAAAAACCAAAACACCAGGCCAGGTTCTTTTTGGCATTGACTGGGCTCTGGTGAGACCCCAACTGGAGTTACTGTGTCCAGTTCTGGAGCCATCAACATAAGAAGGACACTGAGCTGTTGGAGCAGGTCCAGAGGAGGCCATGAAGATGATGAGAGGGCTGGAGCACCTCCCTTGTGAGGACAGGCTGAAGGAGTTGGGGTTGTTCAGCCTGGAGAAGAGAAGGCTCAGGGGGACCTCAGAGTAGCTTCTCAATACCCCCTTCAGGGGACTACAGAAAGGCTGGGGTAGGACTTTTAAATAGGATCCAGGATGGCAGGACTAAGAGGTTTGGCTGCAAATTCAAAGGCTGGAGAGGAGAAAGAAGTTCTTTCCTGTGAGGGTTGTGATACACTGGAAGAGGTTGCCCAGAGAGGTTGTGGATGCCACCTCAATCCCTGGAGGTGTTTAAGGCCAGGCTGGATGAGGCATTGAGCAACCTGGTTTAGTGGGAGGTGTCCCTGTCCATGACAGGGGGGTTGGAACTCGATGATTTTTAAGGTCCTTCCGAATCCAAACCATTCTATGATGTCTCAGCCCTGGGGTTGCCACTGGCTACAATGCCCATCATGAATGCTGCTTCATCACTTCACCTGAGTCATGTGTACTAGGGAAGCTGCAGCAGCACATCCCTGTAGGGACACCAATGAAATCAGGAAAAGGAAAGCACAGTTGGTGTTCCCAAGCCTTCTCCTCTGTCCAGCTGGTGTGTGGATGGTGGGTTACCAGCACAAGGCAGTGAAAGGGAGACTGAAAATTTACAGAGAGGCAGCAAGGAGGCTGCTGGGGAGTTTTTCCAGTAAATTTACTTCTGTTACATAAAACAATGTCATCTTCCTTCTGCTCATCCCGTCAGGTCCGCTCAGAGAAGGGGTAACTGACTGATGAGCAGATGTTGGAGAGTGTTTTGCTCAATGAACACCTAAAAATAGCTGCCAAACTGTCTCTCTTAAAAGTACTTTTCCATGTAGTCCCTGATGTACAGGCCTAAGTTGGAAAGTATTTACAGGAGGTTAAGTGTAAAGTTTTCTCCATCCCATAGTGGGCTCACAATGGGGAGAAGTGATCCATTCATCCATCCATCCATCCATCCATCCATCCATCCATCCATCCATCCATCCATCCATCTTCTTGTCCAGCTGAGAGCAAGGTGAAGGAGAGAATGAGGAGCTGATAGCCACAGCAAGCTTTAACTTCAAAGGCAGTTGTGATGATATTCCTGTTTCTTTCCACCTCTGAGCCAGTTTGAGGGCCATCTACACAGTCCTGGGGACCATCACTCAGTTTGGACCAGCACCATTTGACCAATAAAACTACTGTTCTCTCTAGAGACAGTGCTCAGTATTTTGCATCTGTCTCCAGGAATGAGTCAGGTGCTGCCTCACTCATGAGCTCCCACCTTGGCAGGACTAGTGCTGTGGGTACAATGAATAATAACACAGTGTATAATAATAAAGTAGCAGGTAGTGGAAATACATCCTGAAGCAGAATAGAGCAACTGGAGAGTTCTTAATCACCTAGCAGGGGCTAAGGTCCTCTGATAACAGCCACACATCTAAAAGGTGCCTCACTGGTATTAAGATTTGTTATTCATTATAGCTCAGCAACAAGAGCATAAATACCCACTGCTAAACTGGGTACTAAATCAGGCTCAACCTTCCCCATCCAGCCACAACTCCTCTCTCAGCCCCTCCACTTTGTCACTTCACCAATGCTTGCACTGACATCTTAAGACAAAGAGCAAAGAGAAGGGGGTATTTGCCACTGTCAACAGCACTTCTGCATCTCATCAGATGTCATCCAGCATCTGCTCATTCTTCAGCACAAATAACACTGTAATAACTCATACAGCAGCACTGGGAGGAGCTACAGCCCCTCCACATTTCTCTATCTCCAGCCCCTCCATTACTCTCAAGACCTCCCACATCTCTCCAGACCCCTCTACATCTCTCCAGTCCCTCCACATCCCTCCATCTCCAGCTCCTCTCCAAATCCCTCCATCTCCAGCTCCTCCACATCACTCCATCTCCAGCTCCTCCCCACAACTCTCCATCTTCAGCCCCTTCACATCTCTCCATCTCCAGCCCCTCCTCTCCAGCATGGAGTTGCTCAGCACAATCCAAGCTGTTTCCAGTCTTCCCCAGGCACAGGGGTTGCTCTGATGAAACCCAGCACAATGAGGTTCTCTCTCTCCAGCAAGGGACACCTCATCCTTCTCCATCCTTCTTCAGTCCTCCTCCTCCTTCAAGAGAGGCAGCTGAATTCTTTGCTGGTGCTCTTGCTGGATTTATCCCCTCAGCACCATTTTGATTCACACACAGAGCGAAGCAGGAGCCTTAGAGAGCTCCTTCATACCTGGGAGATACCACTAGATGCTGTAAATCCATGTTACCCCACAGATGTCACTGAAGCTCTACCTGTCTGTGCCTCCACAAAATCTGATTTGGCAGGGCTGGGAAATGCAAGTCAATGTTCACTTAGTTTCTCAACAGGAAAGTGCAGATGCAGGAAAAGAAACAAGCTGTGGAAAAATTTTCCCCCAGTTCTTCCCTCTGACTGAAATAGCACAGAGAAATTAAGCTCCTTTGTTTCCAAATTGAAATCCCAAGCTTCTCCCATACTCCAAAGTGCCAGAGATGCTTTTTTGGCTGCTGCTTCGCCTTGTCAATAGACAAGGAGTGAGGGTGAGGGGAGGAAGACATTTTTCTAAGCATAATTCATGAGGGGCTTCAGCACACTGACTCTAAAAAAGACTGGGTACGGGCTGGCTAAATCCTAAACACTCAGAGGGATGAGCTGAAAACCATGGATTTCAATTTCAGTGCTAAAAAACTTCTGCTTCTCAGCGATAAGTAAATGCTCTACACACAGCACCCAAGCTGTCCTGCAGCTCTCCAAGCATTTTCCTTCCCAAACACTTTGGGGCTCCACTTGTGGCCCTAATTCTGAGTGCTGTGGGACAGCAAGGGGCTGTAGGGGTTAACTGTAACACACTGAAGGAGAAACAAATCAAAGGTCAGTCATCAAAATTCATTTGCTTGCTGATTCCTTGGCCCTACATAAACATAATGTACTTCATCTCCTATGGTGAGAACACTTTGGTCTCAATCTCATCTTAAAAAAAAAAAAAGGCCAGGGGAAATTGTGATCCCAATGTGAAAGAAATCCATGGAAAGGCTAACTGATGGCTTTAATTACAACCTAATTTCCTCAATCACAAGTTCAAAAGTAGACGGGATTGGGTTTTCATTAAGAGGACTGCTTGAAGGACCTCAATCTCATCACTTTTAGTCAAGGAGGCAAGGAAGAAAGGTCAGAAAATCGTAGCTTCAGCTAATACAAAGTAAAAGTCATTATCAGATCCAGTAGAAACTTCTCAGAAGTATCAATACTTATTGACAGATGCTGCTCCTCTGTTTGACACAACACACTGATGCTGCATGTTTTCCCCCATCATCCAAGGACAAAGCCAGTTCCCAACAGCCCACCCCCATGTCCTGCAGCAGTACCCCAGTGTCACAACCCTCCCTGTACCTCACAAATGTCCTTGAGGTGCTTGATGTAGTGGCGCTCCGTGCTCATGATTTCATTGATGACGTTGGCTCTCATCTGGTCCCGGTTCTGAACGGTTCTGCCCAGGCAGAGGCAGTCGGCGCTTGGATCCAAGTGGCCATTCTGCACCTCGCTGGTTCCCTCCTCCACTCCATCTTCTTGGTTTACCCACAGCTGCCAGGAGAAGAAGGGGGGAGAGACATGAAAACATCAGGAAGCCATGGAGGGGAAGCAGGCTGAGCCTGGAGGTGCACATCTCTGGAGATACTGGATGGACACTGGAGATACTGGATTAACTCTGAGAGATACTGGATAAACTCCCTCCTCACAGAGATAGTGATGCTCCTGGTCCACCATGGTGTCCATACCAGCCTTACAGTCCAGCTTTTTACCAGTGCAACCAGCTCCAAATGGTTCCCCTTACATCATATCACAAACAAAAGGGATTTTAAACATTGACAGTTTTGATCCCAAATATGAAATCCTACTGTGAAAGGGTAAGTGGAGTGTTGGGTGCTGTCAGGTGCTCTGGACCAAGATGCACATGTGTAAAACAGCCCAGCCAGAAGAAAAAGCAAATTTCCTAGTGCACAGCACCAGCCTCCCAAAGCCCACACACCACCAGACAGGGTCTGTCCCTATAGGAAGATTCTATAGGGAGGAGGGATAAGCCCTTTACCAGTGACTGATTCAAGGTCAAGATGCCTCTGGTTCAGAAATCTAAATGAATGTGAACACCAGCCCAGGCTAACTGGGTCATGGCATTGGGGTTTTTTATAAACTTCCCAGGCAGGGATTGGTGAATGAGCATTGAATCTCATTTCACAGCAGCTTTGCTCATCATTTCACATGAAGAACCTTTCTGACTCAGGGAAATGCACCGTCTCCACATCCTGAGATCGTGATCCCTAAACCACTTCCAACATGCTGTGGTAAGAATTAATTAAAAGAAACAAACAAAAAAAAACCAAAAAAAACCCACAAAAAAACCCAAAAAACCAAACAAAAAAACCCCCAAAAACCAAACAAAAAACCCCACCCAACCCTATAGGGAGGAAAAAAGAGAAATCAAGTTGCATAACAGAAGACCTAAGTGATGTTTCCAACTGAAAGGCCACCCTACACGTGGGGAAGAACAAGCTTATCATAAGGCTCATGGTGCTGCTTCAAAACTCAACCCTAATTAGGAAGTCACGACCAGTTCCTGCATAATAAAATCATTTGCAGAGGCAGATAAAAGTAAAACAGTCAAATAAAAAAAAAAGCCCCTTTTGCCTGAGGACTCAGTCCAGGGAGCCGGAGCGAGCTCATCACTTCATTCTGAGAGTTAATATTACATGTGATTTATATAAAAATCTGTAGAAATGTGATGTATCAATTTGCAGCTCTACCCAAATGGTGCATAAAATCACCAAATGGCACCGTTCCAACACGAGCTGACCTGTAATTATTATATATTTAGCCTGCTGGATGCATGCACTGGATAGATAGGACGTTTTACTTGAGTAGGCGCTGAGGGCTGATGGTCTCAGAATAACCTGATGAAACAAACACACCACCAGCCATCTGGATTATTAATCTCCTTCCACTGGATATATTCACAAGGACAAAATGAGGAGATAATGTGCCATTCTGGATTCTAGCTCACAATTAAATACTGTGGCAGATCCTTACAGGATCATAGAATGGTTTGGGGTGGAAGGGACCTTAAAGATCATCTAGTTCCAACCCCACTGCCATGGGCAGGGACACCTCCCCCTACATCAGGTTGCTCAATGCATCATCCAGCCTGGCCTTAAATACCTCCAGGGATTAAGAGGGCATCCACAGCCTCTCTGGGCAACCTCTGCCAGCGTCTCACCACCCTCACAGGAAAGAATTTCTTTCTCCTCTCGAGCCTAAATCTACCCTCTTCCAATTTGCATCCATTACTCCTAGTCCTGCCATCCTGGACCCTACAAAAAGTCCTATTCCAGCCTTTCTGTAGCCCCCTTTCCTGCAGGGGAAAATGTAGGTCTCTCAGGCCAGAAAGGCTCCATAGAGTAGGGGAAGGTGTAGGGCTTGGAGACAACCACTAATAGTCTCCAAGCACTTGTGCACAGAAGAGAGAGTGATGCCAGTGCTCCATCAGCAGAGTCACAGGAAAGAACTTCTTTCTTATCTCCAGCTTATACCTACCCTCTTCCAAAAGCAACAAGTAGCATCCTCCTAAGAGGTATATAAAAATCTGTCTGAAGTTCCTGGTGGTTTTTTTTCCATCTGTACCTCCACTCAGCTCCTCTGAATCCTAAAAGTTAAAACCACTCACCACTGCTTACCAGTTCCTCATTCTATTTCTCATTCTCTCTTCCCCAAAAAGCATTGCTTAAAAGTTCCCTGATTTCCAAATCTCTACAATTCCCTCTTCCTCCATTCTTCTAGCCAGATCTCAAACTATCAAGAGGATAACTGCAGGAGTTGTGCCTGAAGACAATCCCTGTAGGTGCAGGCAATTCAAGTGCAGTTTTCCTTCGTGACCTTCCAACTACAGGTGTGAAAGTGGCCACAGCAACCATAGACTCATAGAATGTGTTGGGCTAGAAGAGGACCTTCAAAAGCCATCCAGTGCCACCCCCTGCAGTGACAGGGACATCCTGCACTAGATGAGGTTCCTCAGAGCCTCAGCAAGCCTACCCTTGGATGTCTCCAGGGACAATGAGGAGGTCACTGTTTGCCTCTTGCACTCGCAAATGCAAATTTTTTCCCTGCTAGGAGATTTTTCTAGTGCCAAATGTCTTGCCAAACATTTTCAGATGATCTGGCTGGAGAGCAAGAAGCATCAGACATCTCCTTGTAAATCAGGTCTCCAGCCCAGTTTTGTCCTCAGAAAGAATCCAAGTGACTTTCAAAGGAATCTGACTTTGCACTGATCTCCTGCTGCACCCCCTGTAAGTATCTACAAGAGCCCTGCAGTGTAAAATATCCTGGAATTGATCCTTTTTGCCTCCATACCTGGCCTGTCATCCTGTGCTTGAACTGCTTTTCCTCCTCTGCTATGCAACACATCATTCCTTTTCCCTCCTGCACTTGCATAAGAGGAGCAGAGATAGAAAGGAAAGCAATTATTTTTGCAAGTAAAACTAGAACCAGGCTAAATCAGGCAGTTTTCTGGCATCATCTTAAAAAAAGCAGGGCTCAAAGAACAACAGAGATGAAAAAAAAGAAAAAAAAAAAAACCAAAACAGCCTCCTCATTATGAAAGAGTGATCAGCTGAATAAGAAACACAAAGGGAAACAATGGAGAGAGGAGGAAAGTATTCAAGTGACATGGTCCTTGTGAGGAGCCCTAACCTCCTGCAATGGTTCTGAAAGCAAAAGAGGGGCTACAGCACCTTCTCTAAAGGCCCTGAGGGATTTGCAGGCATCTGGTTCAGATCACCTGCCAAAAAAGACAGAGTGAAGGGGGTGGAGAGGGAGGAAATTAAGCAAGAATAGAAATGAAGAGGCAAGTGAGGGACCTCAGGCATCTGAGGAGAGGAGAACATGATAGCCTGGATGGAGGTGTGTTCTCAACACAGGGCAAGCAGCAAGGGGCTACCTGGTAGCAGCAAATCCAAAAACTGCCACTGCTTTAGAAACCCCAGGGAGAATTTTACCCTTCAGCCTCCCTTGTAGAGCTGATGGAACCACAGAATGGTTTAGGTTGGAAGGGACCTCAAGGATATGTGGCTCCAACCCCACTGCTCTGGGCAGAGACACCTCCCACCAGCCCAGGTTGCTCAAAGCCCAGTTCAAAGTGGCCTTGATTTTGTTGGAATAAAGTCAAACAGTGAGGCTGCAACATGAGACAAAACTTGGCTGGCAAAGCCACCAGGATCCTAAGCTCTATGGTTTGCTCCAGGATGATTTTTCAAGGAAGATGTGCTTAAGGAAATAGTCTACAGCAGACACAGCAAAGGCCACTCAGTAACCCAAGAACAAAAGAAGCCAAGCCAACACCTTTTTCACCCTCCCTGTGTCCCACTCTAATTTTTTTCCAAACCTTTTTCGGCCAGAAAACAATTTTTTTGGCAGAAAACAGACACAATGGAAATAAACATCAGTGACTGAGTGAGCAGCCTTAGCAGGGAGACATTGCAGTGGTAAGAAGAAGATGAAGAAAAGTCACTCACCCTCACGAAGCTGGCGGGAAACCATCCTTCTTCATCATCGATCTGACCCCACCACCAGTCCTTGTTGGAAGCATCCAGGACCTTGATAACGTCTCCTGCTTTAAACGCCAACTCCCGGTTGGCCATGGTGACGTGATCCCATACTGCCTCAGCACTTACAATAGAACCACCACTGATCAGCTTGGGGGAACAGAAAACCATCCATCAGTATCAGCTCAGCACCACGACACGAAGCACATGCACAGGCAGCAGCTCAGCCAAAGCAAATTTGCCTCCATTCCTATCCCAAACAAATTCACCCCACTGTGATGTGTCCCACTCTCTGCAGGACACCCTTCCCCTCCTAATCATGCAAGATTGGGTGATGTTCAGCATCACTCTGGTCCCCACCACAGGAGAAAAGCAGCACCTCCCCTGCCACCACCATGCCACATGCACATAGGTACAATTTTGGGTTAGTGGAACACAGAGCAGCAGTTCCCCAAAATGGGACAACTAAACCATGGGTGTCCTGCAAAGGAATTGAGGTCTCAGAGCAGAGTCAGCTCATTGAAAGGATCAAACATCAGATGAAGGCTCAGAAGCTTTTCCATGCAAATACAAGTAAAGTTGACAAATATATTTAAAAAACTGAGAGTTTAGTATTTCTTTAGTGCTGTGAGATCTTTAAGCTACACAGCAAGAAGGGCACTGTGGCACCCCACTGACCCATCCCAGACCTGACCTGGAGCCCAGCCCAGCTCTTTGCACCTTCAGAACTAGCACTGGACACAAGAAACACATTGTGATAGCCCTTGAGGTGCTGTCCCCCCCAAACTGGCTTGAGCCCAGCCTTGTGTTTGACAGCACCTACTGAACATCTCCACGTGAAGCACACAATTGCTGGACCAGCACCACAGCAGGGACCTAAGTGCTTCATCTTTTCATGGCATACCACCTCGTTTTTTATAGATACCTATAAAACTGCTTAATGTCTGCAGGAAGGACTCATCATCCCAACCCTGATGCTTGCACATCCACAAGCCAAGCCATCCATCCGTGGCCGGGCCACCCGCTGGGCTCCTCAGAATGAAAGCCATGGATTTTTTTCTTTTTAACAGAATAATAAATTGTGTTTATTTTTCTCCCTCTTGCAGGAATCCCAGGCTGAAGGTTCAGCCTGTCCCAGGGAACGCAGACTTCACCCATATGCTCATGAGCTTGTCAGAGTCATCCTGAGCCCTGTTCATTAGCTCTGCCGCCTGAGACGCGCTTGGGCAGCCTCCAAATCAGCATCTCAGCTGGCAAAGGAAGAGCTCAGCACTGCAGACCTTCCACATGGCATGACTAACAGCCACAGATACCCTCCCCAGTGCAGGCAAGCAGCACAAAGCACAAAGACAACAACCCAGAAGCACTGGGAATGGTCTGAGTGCTCTTAAAAGGCTCTTAAAAAAAGTCAGACTGATCAAAATACCTCCTAATAACCACCTGCACGGTAGGAACCTGCAATAAACCTCAGCACAAACACAGAAGAGCATTCAAGTCCCTACAGGCAATTTTGTCAGCAGATTAAAGGACCTGGATTTACCATCTGCCTTGAACTGACTTTAAGAAATCACACTCCTCAGGTTTGTGACAATTACGGTCACACTTTCAGCTCTTCCAATTCCTAGAATGAAGCAGCAAGATCTGAGAAAGCCTAACTTGACACTTAGTGCCTTTCATCCTCAAAGCCAAGGTGGATCTTGCCAGCAGACCTCTGGTTTCTGCAATAATTGAAGTTAAAACAATGCTTTTCCCTACATTCACTTTGACAAATCGCCTTTTCCCATCCAAACTCAGCTGTAAAAGAGTCTTCACATATGGCAGAGAGGATTTCTACCCACCAGCCTCACAAGATCACTTGGTAGCAAATGGAAAACAAAAAGCTTGGGTTAATCACAAGCTCATACTGAAGAGTCAAACAATGGACCTCATCCACATGCCCTAGTGCTGGCATGTGGGAAACCGAGGGAAAGTCCCTTTAGTTAGCCCTTTTAGCCCCTGGTCCATACTCTTAGCCCAAGTGCCCACAGCCAAGAAGCCCATAAGCAAGATTTGGCCTCCCCAAATGCAAGTACAGCTCAGCTGGGATAGAAAGAACACCAGAGGGATGATAGGATTGGAGTTCCAGCCATTGCACGTGCTGGTTCCNAAGCAAGCACAGCTCAGCTTGGGATAGAAAAAACACCAGAGGGATGACAGCCATTGCACGTGCTGGTTCCATCAAGAGAATATCAGAGCCTAAAATTAAAAGACTGAGTTTCATTTATTTTGGAGGGCATCTTGCTGCATCTTGCAGAGCCATCTGACTCTTCCAGGGCAGAGTTACAGAGACAGAACCTGACATCCACAGCAATGAGAGAGGATGAACCAGAGAAAGGTCTGGTTAAAATACCCTTTTCTGAGAGAACTCAACATCAGAGCTCCTCATCCCAGAAAGTTCATGTCTCTTGGCTTCAAATCTGGGCCTTAGCACTGTGGTCAGACCTACTCAGCCAAAGATCTTGAAAAGGACTCATCATCCATAATTTCACATGTCTGCACAGGGCATCTGAGACAGTCATCTGGACTCCTTTATACCCAGTGAAGAGCAAGAGACACATCTGGAGCGTGATTCATCTTGGCTATTTCAGTTGTTTACCTTGGAGTGAGGTGAATCATGCCCTAGAAATTACTCTTTCCCTCTTGCTTAATTGGGTGATGCAGAACTTCACACTTCCAACATCTTATGCTCATCCCATCTACAATTTGGCCACTGCTAAAAGGGCCAAAGAACTGGATTTAATGCTAATCACAAGAGGAACAGACAAATATTACACCACACTCTCCCCGACACAGTCTGCAAAGGCTGTAAATAAAATGACATCCTCCATGCACATCAGAAGAATTTCCAGAACCTCAGCTTTATAGATTTATAATAATGTGGATAATATAATAATAAGTCCTCACGACTGGGAGAAGCATCCTGCCCTCAAGAAGAGGGAGGCATCTAAGAAGAATTGAAATAGGTGACAGTGTACTTTTGGTTCTGACGTCCCCCCAAGACCACTTGTCTTCCAGGTAAAAGTCCCAGCTCCCCTTTACATCAATTATTCTTGTCAGTTGGTTGTTCAAACTAAAGAGCCCAAAGCAAAAAGTTCCTCGATGCTTTCACCACGTAACATCAGCGCAGGAGAAATGCCCCAAAGCTCTTCTGAACAACAGAGCCGAGAATAATTTCTGCTGTTTTACGGGAGACTTCAGAGAGCTGCCAACCACTCTCTGTCTGAGGTGAAGAGAAAACTTTCACCATGGACAGAAGAACAAATTAACTCCTGGGATGCTGTGCAAGGTCTAGATCTGAGTCACTTCATCACGGGTCCTTCCTCTCCTCCTTCCAAACCCCTGGTCACCATAGTAAGCACCAGGACAGTTGAGGGACCACTTCTGTGTCCCAGCACCACAAATAAAAGGACTTAATGAGGGGGGGAAGAAAAAAAGACAAAGCTTCCTCTAATTTTCTGGCACATTTCTGGAAGATCCCCTTAAGAAGATGGGGGATTATGGCTGAATCTCCAGGATAGAATCATAGAATGGTCTGGGTTGGAATGGACCTTAAAGATCATCTAGTTCCAACCCCACTGACATGGGCAGGGACACCTCCCACTACACCAGGATGATGTTTAAAGTCTGTCCACTATCATGTGCCAAAGATTCCTGAGATGTATTAAAATGAAAGAATCCTTATAGATGGACAAGGTAACACACATCAGTCTTTCCAGGGATTTTCAGACAGGGTTCCACAGCGCTCTGCAAACCTCCAATAATTCAGACACAAACCCCCACTCTAAAGAAACTTATTTAAGACACTGCTCTCAATCACCCACAACAGGTGAAGGCTTCCACAGCAGCATTCAAGTCATGGGAGAGGAATTAAATCATTCCTGCTTAAGGTCCTTGTGGATTTCCCTTTCTCTTCTAGCCTAGTGTTATTTCCAGGATGGAACGTGGCCACTGGAAATACTGAATTACATTAGAGGTGCTGCCAAAATAAAATGACAACAACAACAACAGCAAACAGTACAAATGGGCTTTGGAGGAACTCTGCAAGTCACCACCTCCAGGATGCAATATCCTCAACATGTGCCAACCAAGAGCTCCTGACCCTGGCACACCACAGGGAGTTATGGCAGGGATGCTGAAGGCTCCTCCACAGCAAACATAGCCTGGTGGATCATTGCAGAGCTCACCTCACTGTGATTGTCCTCAACAGGAAAGCTCAGAAATACAATCTGGGGAATCATAGAATGGTAAGGGTTGGAAGGGACCTTCAGGATCAACCCCCCTGCCATAGACAGGGACACCTCCCACCACACCAGGTTGCTCAATGCCTCATCCAGCCTGGCCTTAAACACCTCCAGAGATTGAGGGGGCATCCACAACCTCTCTGGGCAACCACTTCCAGTGTCTCACCACCCTCACAGGAAAGAATTTCTTAATTATTTCCAACCTATTCGAATCTCCCCTCTTCCAATTCACATCTATCATTCCTAGTTCTGACATCACATGATCTTGTCTGTCTCCATCCTCCCAGACAGGATGAAAGAGCTGGGGCTGTTCAGTGTGAAGAAGACTCCCTCCAAGGAGACCTTCCCAGTGCCTGAAGGGGCTCCAGGAAAGCTGGGAAGGGGCTGTTTGCGAGGACATGGAGCCATGGGATGAGGAGCAATGGCTTGAAACTAGAACAGGGCAGGGTTAGGTGAGACATGAGGAAGAAGTTCTTCCCCATGAGGGTGGGGAGACACTGGAACAAGTTGCCCAGAGAGGTGGTGGAGGCTGAGACATCCAAAGCCAGGCATGCTGAGGCTCTGAGCAACCTGAACTAGTGTAGGATGTCACTGCAGGGGGTGGCACTAGATGGCCTCTATGTCGATCAACCTCATCATGTTTTACTTCTGACTTGCATAAGCTCCCCACAGTTCCTTTGGTTGTACCTTTATTTTTAAAGCTCAGACAAAGGGGATAATGGCGAATCACAGCGGCTCATTCACAAAACAAAGGGAGGGCATTTCCACTTGATTTGCTTGTTCTCTGAAGAGGTGCAATCACCCAAAGGTTAAGCAGGGAGGCAAAGAATTTCCTTCCCTGCTTTCAAGCCCTTGGATGAATTTGACTAATGGCTGGATTTCAGCAGGAAGGGGCTGACTGAAGTGAGAACCTCTGCTCTCCCCATATAAAGGTTGTCACACTCAATTGGAAACTTTACATACATACGCATCCTTAAAGGTGGAGAATTAGTACAGAAATAAAGGTTCATTAGGGCTGGCTTATTATATTTTTCCTTGATTTGAATTTTCTTGAAAGAATATGGCCTGGCACACACACAGGGTACAGCAGGAAACCCCAGGGTATGGCATTAGTCTTATTCTCCACTTCATTGTGATTATTGTCCAACTCCTTCCTATTAATAACAAGAGCTGTGGCCAGCAAGCAGAGAGCCTATAAAGCCAGGGCAGCAGTGAGGAAAAAGACTATTAACAAGATGGAGTTACCCCAATAAAGCACTGCCCATGTGGGTTTTAATTGGCTCTAGAGCACCAGCAAGCCCTGGGCTCTGATGGTGTGAGTGTCACTGTAATTGCTTTCCAATCCCTCTTGCTTCCTGGGCACACAAAGCCTCCCCTTGCCTGATGACATATCTTTCATGTTGGGTAATTACAAATAACCACTAACCATAATCTTTTAACTTGGATAAATGATGGGCTCCGCTCTAGGGCTCAAAGTTTGAAGGGCTGAGGGCAAAACAGCACCTTGAATCCAAGTCAGTGAGGGCTGTCAACGTGAAACCCTCTTACAGCACATGGGAAATACATCTCTAAATACTCTGCTAGATGCAAACCACAAATACCTGCACAAGACCAGGTCTTCTGACCACAAAAGAAACTCCTCAGGCTTCTAAATGAAGGTTGTCACTGCCTCAATTCCCTAGAGCTGTTCTGGGGATTCCTACTGGGACCCAAGCTGGGCTTTAATTTATTTATCATAAAATCATAGAATGGTTTAGGTTGGAAGGGAACTTAAAGATCATATTGTTCCTTCTAGTGGGACACCTCCAACTACACCAGGTTGCTCAATGCCTTATCCAGCCTGAGCTTAAACACCTCCAGGGATTGAGGAGGCATCCACAACCTCTCTGGGCAACCTCTTCCAGTGTCTCACCACCCTCACAGGAAAGAATTTCCTCCCTCTCTCCAGCCTAAACCTCCCATATTCCAAACTGAATCCATTGCTCCTATTCCTGCCATCCTGGACCCTATTAAAAAGTCCTACCCCAGCCTTTCCGGAACTCCCTTCAGGTATTGAGAAGCTCCTCTGAGGTCCCCTCTGAGCCTTCTCTTCTCCAGGTTGTGCAGTGACAATAGTAGGGCACTGAGCCCTGAGCTGCACCACTGCACATTCCCAGCATCCCTGGGGCGAAGGTGGAGCTAATCCACCTCAAAAACCCATCCATGGATATTCAAGACTTGAGTGGAAACATCAGGAAATGACAAATCTAGATTCATTTCATAGAATCATAGAGTTGGAAGAGACCTTCCAAGCCCATCTAGTGCCACCTTCTGCAGTGACAGGGACATCCTACACTAGATGAGGTTGCTCAGAGCCTCAGCAAGCCTGGCCTTGAATGTCTCCAGGCATTGATGGGGCCTCCACCACCTCTCTGGGCAACCTGTTCTAGCATCTCACCACCCTCATGGGGAAGAATTATACCCAACAAGCTCATTCTCATCAAAACTGAAGGCAAAAGCCTTCTCTCCAGCAGAGCAGACTCGCTGGCAGGGGGAAAACTGAGTTCTTCTGAGCAACACAATAGTGTTTGCCATAAAATTGGGATTTCTCTAACAAAGACCTGAGTGCTGGATGGTTTAGAGATTATTTCAAAGGCACATCTCACCTGGTACTTGGGGGCACAAGACTTTACAAAGCAAAAAGGCAAGGAGCAAATTCCACAAATTACTCCCAGTGGATTGTATAGTTCAACACAATGCAGCTGCTCACAAAGGCAACAGGACACAGATCTGCAGGGTCTTTACCCCTGAAGCTGCTGGAGAAGTGCCACCAGCCACCACAAAGCTGGTGACACACAGATAAGCAATCCTGGCTCTTTTCAGCAGGGGACAACAGCACACAGAGACACAGCAGCGCACTCGGGCACCTACCCTGGGTCTGCCAAGCAGAGCAACTTCACTCATCTAGGATCAGGCATTCACAGTGAAATGAATAAAGTGACAGGTCCAGAACTAATGAAAGCCTAAGTAGACACTTTGTGCTATAAAAGCTGACACACTTGGACAGGGTCTAAAAATCATGAAAGGAAATTAATTCAAATGTAAGGCTGTTAATAATAAACAGAAATGTTACTCCTGGATGGCCAAGCAGGAGGGAGAGGCAGCGAGAGCCGCTTCAGGGTATCCATCACTCCAATGCCTTTTAAAACACCTTTCAAAAGTGAAGCAGGTGCCTGGATTATGTCACATTAGACTGCAATCCATTAAATCATCAGTAACAGACTTGGTAATGCATAATTCCCACCTATTGATATTGCAATATGATGCCAAAGTGATAACATTAGGAGGGAAAAAAAAGAAAAAGATATTTTTAGTAAGTGATGAGAACTTGGAACTTAAAAAGTAATGGCTGCTACTAGTGCAGATCAGTGCCCAGGTTGGATTGAAGTCCAGATGAATGTATTACAGGGATTACACTCACAGCTCAGGCTCCTTGTCTGCTGCTCTGATCTCTCCACTCCTCAGTGCAGCTCATGTCTAACAAAGCCAAGGAGCGGCTGCTTGGCAGATGAGCAACAAAAGGGAAATGTCACCTACAAATTGTTTTGCAAACCCTGAGTTTACAGAAAAGCTTAATTATATTCAAGCTCAAAGTCAGCAATGGCTGGAGAAACCACACATGATGCCCAGAAACCTCCCTTGGCTTTGGGTGAGTTTTGTAGGGCAGGAAATGCCCTGACTCACAAGCTCTAGCTAAACCAGTGGAGAATGGAGCCCATCCAGCTACTCTTGGGCAAACTAACAGCCTTCCAGTAAAAATCACAGGATCATAGAATAGTTTGGATTGGAAGGGACCTTCAAGATCATCTAGTTCCAACCCCCCTGCCATTGGCAGGGACACCTCCCACCAGGCCAGGTTGCTCAATGCCTCATCCAGCCTGGCCATAAACACCTCCAGGGATTGAGGGGACATCCACAACCTCTCTGGGCAACCTCTTCCAGTGTCTCACTACCCTCACTGTGAAGAACTTCTTTCTTATATCTAGCCTGAATCCCATTGCTTCTGTCTCAGGGAGCGAGGGGGAAAACCAGGATGGGCACCTGGAGATAGAAATGACCAGACAAAACCTTGAAATTATGATCTTCAAGAGAAAACAACAAAAATAAAAGTTTTCCTCACATCTTTCAGTGTAACAGCGCCTGAACCACAAAGCCACATGAGACACCCTGAGCTCAAATGAAACTTGGGGCAAACAGAAGACCACATCCTTTGAGATATCCAAGGCCAGGCAGAGGCTCTGAGCAGCCTGATCTAGTGCAGGATGTCCCTGTCACTGCAGGGGGTTGGACTAAATTGCCTTTGAAAGTCCCTTTCCAACTCTATGATTCTGTGATTTTTTCATGTCACTGGTTCTGAAATATGAGTTACCACTCCAGGCTCCAGGGCTACTCATGGAGCAAGTCCACAGCCACCAGCATCAGCATTCACCCAGCCTCTGTCACTGCAGCCACCTTGTGACCACATCCCATCCCTCTTCCATCCCACCTCCCCTCTTCAGAAAAAGGCTGCATTTGCTCTCTAGTGCAACAAAATCATCACCTGGGTGGTTCTGGAGAAAGTGGTCATGAACCAAGCTAATTCTATTCAAAGTCTATTCAAAGTCTGGGGGGCAAAGTTGTCAGTAGTAAAGTATCACTGCCTGCTATCTGCTGGCAAACGTGGGACCTAATGGCAGCCACTCAGCTTAATGGCTCACATTCCAGCTCCTTCAAACCAGCCCATCACCGCCTGCATGGATTCACTGGATATATTTAAAAGTATAATTTCTATTCCAAACGACCACTGCTGGAGCAATGTGACTCATCCAAGCTCCCTGCCCATCAGAAAGCGTGTCACGAAGACTGGGAATTTGGGAGCCAGCTGCCATCTGTGTATGGATTGGGCTGTGGACATCTCTGCTTGACAGCAAAATCCCTGGGACACCAGTGGCAATTTTGAGGCTGCTGAGACCCAAAAGCCAGACCCTTTCCCTCTGCACCTGAGGGAACAGAAATGTCCTTTGAAGCTTTTTGGGTAGTAAAAGGGAACAAATATTAAAAAGAGAAATTAAAAGGCATCTCTCCCCGTACACCTATTCCAGCCCTTCAGCTCCCAATTGTTACAGCTGCAAACTCAGCTTCATTTCTGCTGTAACAAAATCATCTCTGCAGCATAATTACCCTGCTCACGTTAAAATGGATCCAAACACATGGAAATAGGCATCCAAATACGATCTGTTTTTCACAACAACAAGATGTTTTCTCCAGCTAATAGACACAATTTGTTAAGGAACAACGAGAGCCAAGCAAACTGTCTGCAGCAAAGGGTTTCACAAACCTCCTTGGTGAATTGTCCATGAACAGACTGTTTTTCACGTTATTATTTTTCACCTGCCACAATTTGACAACCTGTTTTTAGTTCTAACTTGGCCATGCATCACTTACAAATATAAAACATCACTTCCAATAGTGATTATTCCCCTATTTCCTTAATGGGCCATCAGGAAAGTTACCTGGTACCACTCTGCTCCTGATGTGGACAACTGTCACAACCAAATCATGGGTTGCATCAAGAGAAGTGTGACCAGCAGGTCAAGACAGGTGATTCTGCCCCTCTACTGGGCTCTGGTGAGACCCCAACTGGAGTTACTGTGTCCAGTTCTGGAGCCCTCAACAGAAGAAGGACATTGAGCTTGTTGGAGCAGGACCAGAGGAGGCCACGAAGATGA
>VZTY01001897.1:25882-38688 GCA_013400935.1 Turnix velox
TCTAGTGGGAGGTGTCCATGCCCATGGCAGGGGAGTTGGAACTAGATGATCTTTAAGGTCCCTTCCAACCCAAACTATTCTATGATTCACACATGATTTTGAAGATATCTGGGTTGAACACTCAACTGAGTAGATATTTGCAGTAGGATTTGCAACACTATCTTACAGCAAACATCTGAGTTGTCTGAAGGGGTTCTGAATGGATAATTTCCTGCATTATTCACCGCTTGCAGAGTGGTTGCTTTTTCTTACTTGGGTAAAAACCAGGTGGCGTGAGTGGAAGAAGAACATAAAACCCTTCAACCACGGGCACCAACACAAACACACGTGGTACCTGGCCAAGGTCACAAAGGAGTGAAAGGCAGAACTACAGCTGTCAGGTTAAGGGGAGTGAGTAATCACCCAGTGCATCATTGCTGCGACAAGCACCCCAGGACATGGGCTGGAGTCACAACACGTCCTCTGCAATTAATCACTAATCAGGACATGTTCCCACAAAGAAGTCAAACTGCAACTCAAAAGGTGAACCAAAACATTACTTATAAAACACCTACACTTAAGCAAAAAAAAAACAAACACCAACCCTAAACTCTAAACAGGCAACTCTCAAATCAAAAGGGAAAGGCAAATGAAGCGGATGTAAAAACCACACCAGCCTCTGGGTGGAAAACATCCAACTCCTACTGGGATGTGATTCAACCCAGGAGAACTGGCAGCTCAAGGGAAGCTAATCCCTGGCTGTGTGGGCTTTGCTGGTGTGGAAGATCTTCCCTTCCCTTGGCTTGTCTCATGTTACTGACCTCCAGAGGACTGGTGCATCCTGAGTTGCTGTGTATGAAAGTAATGACAGTGCTCATGCTGGTCCTCCTTGGAGCTCCTGTTCCATGTGTGCTTGGGACAATCATTAGAAAAACAGTAATTGAAAGTAGTCAGATAACCCTCCACCCATGTGTTGAGCATTTACAGTTATGGTCATCATCTAAGAAACAGGTTAAATGCAAGTTCTACTCTGGTTTCACCAATCAGAATTGGTATTCAGGAGCACAGGAGGACCATGGACAACAAGGCTCATACAGAAGAAATCCAAACTTCTCAGTGCAGATCTTCAAAACAATTCATGCCTTTGTTATTTCCCTGTACCATTCTTCTGCCTAATCCTGTGTTGAGCACAACCAGCTTTCTTTGTCCTTACTCAAGTGACAACAAAGTCACAGGGAACATCTGCAAAACCCACCTTCATCAAATACAATGAGTTCTTGCTTCGAGGAACATGTAACCTGAGTGTCTGATGTCTCAGCCAAAGTCTGTGCTACTTTCCATTTTAAAGGAAATTTTTAGAGCAGAACTAGAGTAAAACATGAGTGATGGCCCAGGGAGGTTGCTACACACAGTACTTAAACTTGGATTTGGACTGAAACTTGCCCAAATCAGCTGCAGTGGTTGAGCTTGTTAGAGTCCATTAGCCCAGATGAATTCCCACACCAAGGATCTGCTCTGGCTCAGCTTTAGCTGTACTATCTATTATTTGCCTGGTCAGCAATCTACACTCAATCATAGCCAGCACTCAATTATTACTCATTTCAGAAATAGCTCTTCCTGACTCAGAATGCTTAAAGGATGCCCTAAAGGAATGTTAATTCTAGAATAGAAACCTTTAGAAAAGAGACCCCATAACAAAGGTGGGAGATTCTGCCCTAATGGAAAATCTCTCCCAACCCTCCTCAAGGTGATTTATTTTCAGCCTAAGAAGCAGAAGCCAAATGTGTGGATTTTCCCCAGTCACTCTGGGCAGCTCATGTCAATGGCATCATGGATTGGGAAATCACAGAATGGTTTGGGATGGAAGGGACCTTAAAGATCATCCAGTTCCAACCCCACTGCCATGGGCAGGGACACCTCCCACTACGCCAGGTTGCTCAGTGCCTCAACCAGCCTGGCCTTAAATGCCTCCAGGGACTGAGGGGGCATCCACAATCTCTCTGGGCAACCTCTTCCAGTGTCTCACCACCCTCACAGTGAAGATCTTCTTTCTTCTCTCCAGCCTAAACTTCTCCTCTTCCAATTTGCATCCATCACTCCTAGTCCTGCCATCCTGGACCCCTATTCAAAAGTCCTACCCCAGCCTTTCTGTAGCCCCGTGAAGGGGGTATTGAGAAGCAGAAATCAGAGGGGAGTTTGAAACCGGGAACAAGAGCCAGATCCACAAGAAGCTGAGAGAGTCCCTCCTCCAGGGGCTTGTTCTGCACAAAGCAACTCATTTCAGACAGATATTGACAGCGTGGGAGGGATTCAGAGAAAAGCAACAAATTTTACCAAGAGGTTGTGGAAGGATTAATACCCAGAAAGATGAAACCTGCTGAAAAGCTCAGCTAAACTACCACTGCAGAGCCTGTGCTCACTCAGTCTAAATAGTTTCAGGAGAGGCATTATTTATGGATAATGGGAAGAGCTGGGAGTCTGAAATGGAGAAAGGCACCATTTTAACTATCTCAAGATTAAATCACTGCCAAAGGATTTAAAACAATGGATCTACAAGGTGAAGAAGCCTTTGAACAAGAAACAAATACTTGATCCAAAAAGAGGAAGCAGCACAGGAAGGAGGGAGGGCAAGGCCAGGAACAAGCAGAGCAGGACCAAAGACCATGGTGGGATGGGCTCCATCCAATTAAATCTGCAGAAGCTGAGGATTCAGGAAGGCTGAAAACAACTATCAAAGTAAGAATTTATCCAGGATGCTGCAATTTAACTCACTGCCTTGTACACAAAGTGCTAAAGGAGTTTAATTGCTGCCACGGATGGGGATCTACATTTGTGACTCATCCCCCAACACACATCACAAAGTTGCTGTTTTTCTCACTCCTGATTTACTTGTGCTTCCAAAGCCACCACTTTGGTGATTAGGGCCACCAAGTTGTATTTGGGTTTCCTTACAAACTTCAAGCCAACTGGATCAATCTCTGGTTCCATTTGGACTCTTCACAGCCACAGCCCATTTCCCTCCTGTGCTGTTGGAGGAATTAGACCTATTTTTTTTATCTGACAAAAAATAATGTGAATTTCCTCATTCTTTCACACACTCACCATTAAGTCCACTCAGTTTTTATTTAATCTTTCAAACACAGAAAAAATGAGCTAAAATGTCTTACTTAAAAATAAAAAAAAAGATGCTGCCTGAGTTACTCTCTAAAGATATTTTTCAGGACAATTTTGGTTTTTTTTACCTTCTTAAATGCAGAACCTTTCCAAATGGCAACAAAAGCTTTGGTTTGATGCTGCAAGGTCAGAATGTACACTGATATATTTTTCTTTTCCCTACATACTCTCCTCCTAAGCAGCAAACATGCCCACATCCCCACGTACACCTTCGCAGCGCCTGCTCACATCTCCTCATACCACAACTATCTTGTCAAATTAATTCACCATTAAGGACAGATATTTTTTTCCCCTCCCCTCGACACTGTGTGTTAATTAGCAAAGGGGTTGCCATGGCAACCTAACAGCACTAGTTAACACCCCAGAGTTTACCATGCTGGTAAAATGGGGGCTAGAGCCCCGCAATGTGCACAACAACAAGCCCCAACACCTGTGGTACAAGATGAAGCCAGATTTCCTCCTTTGATGAGGCTCTGACATCTCTTCACTCGATGAAAGATGGAAAAAGCTCTTAAGAATCTCTAAAGAAAAACCTCTAATCTCTAAAAATCTCTGAAGGACTAGTTATTCTGCATACAAGTGAGGGCAAGCTCTCATCTTCCTGATACTTTTTTCAGCAAACACAAATTTAGGACACCAAAGTGAAGCAAAAGAGAGAAGTTAAGGTGCATGATCAGACTCAAGAATTCGTTTCTAATAATTATCAATAAACCATGGGCAGATTAAAGCCCAAGGACACTAACTTCTCACCTCAGTGGTGTGAGACATGGTGGTGAGGAACTGGAGGCCACCTGAGCTCATGCTTCTACTGCCATGGAGGGATCTCTGCTCTCAAGCATTTATTCCTCTGGGGTTTAACCCCTCTGACACCCTAAGGGAGTCCTCCTGCCTCATGATCATGAGACTGAATTTTGCTGTCATCACTCCATAACCTGCTCATTCTTTCACCTTAAGCAATTCTGCCTTTGTCCTCAGAGCATCTGCATAGATCATCCAAGCTCCTCGCTGCTTTCCCAGGCTAAACAAGGCACCCAGCATCCCCTCCACAGACAGATCCTCCATCTCCCCCATCACCCTTGTTCTTAGAATCATAGAAGAGTTTAGCGTGAGATGGACCTTCAAGATCATCAAGTCCCAACCCCCTTACATGGGCAGGGGCACCTCCCACCGGACCAGGTTGCTCAGTGCTTCAACCAGCCTGGCCTTAAACCCCTCCAGGGATTGAGGAGGCATCCACAACCTCTCTGGGCAACCTCTTCCAGCATCTCACCACCCTCACAGTGAAGAACTTCTTTCTTCTCTCCAGCCTAAATTTCCCCCCTTCCAATTTGCATCCATTACTCCTAATCCTGCCATCCTGTTCTTGTTCCAACTCAAACCCATATTGGCAATCCAACAGCCTGCTCTGGTCCAAGTGAGGTTGCACCACTCACTGTCTGGTACAGCAGCATTCATCTCTGCTGGAAATTCATCTTCTAATACATCCTTGGATCATACCACCTTGCTTCTTGATGGCCCTATCACACTGTCAGCCCATGGGCAGGCTTTGATCAGCCTGATGGAGCTGAGTCCTCCAGCCGTGTGTGCCACAGAAAGCCACAGCAGGCACCTCGCTCCCAGCAAGTCACACACCACTCTCTGCTGCCAGCACCCCCAGACCTGCCAGCTGCTTAGCTGTTACCCTGGTAATACTCCTCCTTTTCTCTTTCCCTGGTAATCAAATCCAAAGGCTTAAAACCACCTCTTTAAACAGTCACTTTTCAGGAGCTGGGTAAAATTAGCCATCGAGCTCAGCAGCAGGCTAATGAAGGTGTTGCAGAAGCAGCAGAACAGAAATCACAGCTTCCCCCCAGCAGCAAACAAAACCTGAAATAAAAGCAGAGATTTGTCCATGCCTCCCCCCCAGCCAGCTCCTGAGGAATGCCAGGGCAAGCATTTACCAGCAGGTCTCCTCGGTGTGTTCCACCACCAAGGCAAATCCTCCCCCTGCCCCATCCTCCCACACTTAGTGGAAGAGAAATTATTTCAGGCTGTTCTAACCTCTAAAATACCAGAGACCACAGGCAGAGCCCAACTGCTGAGAGTCACCAGGATGAACGCACCATGCTGGGCACATCCACCTTCCCACTGAGCCTACAAATGCCTCACTAGGAAGAATGTGGCCAGATAAGGAGAGAAATAAAATAAGAGGAACAGGAAAGCTAGAGGGGTCTTTAATTGCAATTTAACAGCTCTTCTGATCAAAATGACCTGATGCAATATGGTGGCTTGGGTTTCCCATCAGGGATTTGAGGGTCTCCACTGAATAAGAAACCCTCTTCCCATATGTTCCCACTGAAGCACTGGCTAGTTGACAACCAGCATGGGCTACTGCAGCTCTGGCACACATTGAAATGGGGAAAAACTTACAGCCCATCATCTTCATTGAGAGGAGGGGTTTTTGTTCACGTGTCTAACCTGAAAACTATTAAATACCATCAAAACTAACCAACAGTGGGAGACAAAGAGCATAATGTGCCTGAGGAGAGAGCTCCAACTCAAAGATAAAAGTACAGCAGCGTGGCCCATACCCCAAATCACCTCCCTTCAGCCCTCCCCAGCACTACCTTGATCATTCATCTTGCTTTTCTCTCCTTTTTTTACAGATACTGAGTTTGTCCATCAACATCCAGACGCCTCCTCCACAAAACTCCTGGCCAAGAGATGAAAAACTCTCCTGCTCCTATCCTCCAGGATTTAATCTCCTTTTATTTAGGCCAGATTGGATGCTCAGCCACTTTATTTGTCCCCCAAATGTTGGGCAGGCAGGGGCTGCAGTGATGTCACCCCAGCCAGGAGCTGCAGATGAGCTGGAGCTCCACAGCTCAGCTACTCTCCTTATCTCCCCTCTTCTCTGCTCCCTGCTCATCCTACGAGTCTTTTTCTCCAGCAGCTTTAATTTAAGCATCTCCTTGCAGCAGAAGCTGTGGTGCTCTCATTGACAGAGCTTTATTGGGAAACACAGATTTATCTTTATGCATCCAAATGACTCGGGCGTGCAGAAAATTCTCTGCAAGGCTGCTCTGAAAATGTCATTGGAAAAGATCTAAATTGGCCAAAACTCCACCCTCTCCTTGCTCCCCAGTGCCACCAAGGCTTGTGTGATGCTGCTTTCACCTCAGTGAAAACCCTCACAAACCAGTGCATCCATCCCAAAGGTCTCGTGGTCTCCAGGTGAATGAACACCCAGCACTAATCCATGAGTGGAAGCATCTGGACACCCTGGGGAGCTCAGAGCAGGGCTCCAAAACATCATGTGGCTATAGGTTCCACCCCCAAAAAACCCTCAGATTTCCCTCTAGTGGCTAAAAGGTGATGCAGGGGTCAGTGCACAGCTCACAAGGTCTCAGACTGACTTTGCATTTTAAGCTTCTAAACACTTTACAGCATCTCATCCCAAGTTCATTCCTTCAACCAGAACAAAAACTCTTTTAACTGGATACTTAACAGAAATTAAGAACAATATAAATTCCTCCTCACAGCCCTTAATGTGCTCTTCTCATAGTGCCAATCCAGCACAGCAGGGCTGAGGAGTGCAGGATGAACACAGGAATGCTAAAGGACCATAGAGAAACTGAACAAAAAAACCCCCAAAAGCTTAAAAAACTTAAGAGAAATGAAAATAAAGCCTGGATTCCCCCAGCTGGACACAAAGGAAAGCAGCTGCTGGCCATGGGGAAAACGGCCCAAGGCACCAACAGGAGTTTTTTAAATTACTGTTATTTCAACCATCCCCTTTTTGTTTGTGCCTTGTCAAAGGGAGATTTTCTTCCTGTTCTTTTTCCACACTGCTGCTGCTGCTGCTCCACACCTTAAAGATTCTACATCCTGAGCAAACACCACGGGCTCCTCCTGATGCCTTTATTTGCTGCATCTCCAATTCCCATCCCCAGAGCTGGAAATATCACCAGACTGAGAGGGACCCAAGGGATGTTTTGCAAAGAAAACCACAGGCAGCTGATACATCAGAGTAATTCTTCAATTGAAACCCAGGGGGACCATTCTTCTTCATTGCTTTTTTGAGTTTGGTTGGTTTGGTGGATTGTTTTTTTTTTTATTTTTTGGCATCCACCATAGAATTCTCTTTCTTTCTGGAAAATTAGAAAGAGAACTATGATCTGAGCTTTTAAGCTGAGCTGATTCCCTTAATTTGCAAACACCATGGATTTCTTTTGGTGCGTGAGTGCACTTTGCTTTTTGAAAGGATGAAGGCACCAGGACAGTAATAACTCATCATCCATTCAGCATTTAAGAGTTTTACAGAGAATATAAAGAAGAAATAGTTCATACAACTCCAAAATCCTCTCTGCCAACAAGATCAAACACCTCAGTTGTCTCCTTTCACCATGTCAATGACACCTTCTTTTCTACAGCAACTGCAGATATCAGAGCAAACAAAACTCAAGGTTTGGATTTGCTAAAAGATGTAATTTAATCAAAGAATCATAAAAAGTGTTGGGTTGGAAGAGCCTTTCAAAGCCCATCTAGTGCCACCTCCTGCAGTAACAAGAACATCCTGCACTAAATCAGGTTGCTCAGAGTCTCCAGGCATTGATGGAGCCTCCACCACCTCTCTGGGCAACCTGGGCCAGTGTCTCACCACCCTAATTCTTCCTCATATCTCATCTAACCATGCCCTGACCCCAAAACATGTGAATAAATCCCACAGCCAGCACAGACGAGTTAATCTGTCAGTAAGGAAAGAGCAGGGTTTGCAGCAGCACCAGCCCTCTGAGCCTGACAGATCCTTTTCCCTCAGAAAAGCATTTCTCCCGTTAAACAAGCTTCAGTCCAAGCCACTTTTTTTGACACTATCTTCCAAACACCTTGATGTAAAGGATCAGGGATGTCAGGAGAAGATGTTATCTTATATTACAGTTAATGGGAGGTGCCACTGCATTTCCTACCTGTGTCCTTCTGTGAGTGGCCTCATGGTGTTACAGACAACACACTCCCCCCAAGCAGCTGCAGCTTCAAGATAACCAGACGCAAGATAACTCTTCCTTCTTACCTAGATCAAGATAACTCTTGAATTTCTCTGGTTTAAACATCCACCAATCCCAAAAGTCACTGCTAGAAGCTGAGGGCTGCCCATCCTCTGGCTTTGCAAGGGACCAGCCTCAGGGATGGAGGGTTTGGGGCCAGGAAGTATTGGAATAGAATCATAGAATAGTTTGTGTTGAAAGGGAGCTTAAAGATCATCTAGTTCCAACCTCCCCGCCATAGGCAGGGACACCTCCCACTAGAACAGATACTGTGTCCTACAACACACTCTGCCAGGGCAACTACAGAGCCCAGAGAATAATTCTCAGCTCAGACTCAACTCATCAATGTTAAGAACAAGGAGGAGCAGTGTAACTCTAAAGAATCTCATGATTCTGCATTGAACAGCAAAGAATTAGGTGTCTACAGAAAGGTTAAAAGACTGAAAACTCCTAGAATACATGATTCTCCAGCTCCTCAGAGAGGTCACTCAAAAGACATGGAGGTTCCTATTTTCCATAAAGTGTACTCTGAATAGATCAAAGGGGCTCATCCTTTCCTTTTTCTCCCTCTTCCTGCCCTTCCAGACACAGTAACAGACTAAAATCCTACAACACACACAGAGTGTACCACCACCCAGCAGCTTGGACCACTCCAATTCAGAGATGGACACACCAGGGCTCAAGGTACCTCTGTCTTGGGCTTTGACAACTCTGTTCTCCAGTTGGGATGGGAACCCTGGGAATGGTGATGACGTGGGGCTCTGACCAGTTGGACTGAAGCTGCAGCATTACAGGGAGTTCAACAGGAAAGCTTTCCAGCCACAACCATCCAGAGCTGGATTTATGCTTTTCACCTAACTCTATGGTAGGGCTGTAAAATTTCATCTTTCTTCCAGCACTGCCCTTCCATTCCAGATTAATTTTATTAATAGCACTTCTTACAGGCACCATAAAACACCATTCCACAATTGGGACCCTTTTAAGAGGCCAAATTTCTACATATCTGAGGGTGACTTTTCACACAAGCTCCTCGCTTCCCTTGGCTTCTCTCCCTGCTGTGCTTTCTGTCTTTGTCCCCTTCACAGGAGGTCAGATCAGTGACACAACAAGGGAGGAATTGAAATATCCCAGCTGGTTTCTCTGAGGTGCATTATATTGCACATTATTACTGCCAGAATGTATGCAAGGACGTCAAGGACCCGTGGCCTTCAGGGTTCACTTGGGTTAGCTCAAAGCAGCTGCTTTGGTGTGATTCATACTTCACTTTCCCCCAATAAAAACCAACACCTTCTTTTTCTACTGAATGACAGCACCACTGTTCAGTAAATTAATAAAAATCACTCACCAGGCTCTGCACATTGATTGCTCCCTCTCTTTTATTACAGAAGAAAATGTCAGATCCTCAGATCTTTAATTTGAATCTTTCAGAAGCATCTGAGCAGTTTAGAAGTTTCTCACCTCGGAAACAAGCAGTTCACATGGGCTGCTCCATACACAGCCCCACATCTCATTGAAGCTGCAGACCAAATCATCCCAGACTGGCTCCCTAGATCCTGCTAGATCTGAGCAACCTGATCTAGCACAAGATGTCTCTGCTTAGTGCAAGGGGGTTGGAGCAGATGGCCTTCAAAGGTCTCTTCTAACCCAGAACTTTGTATCATAGAACAGTTTGGGTTGGAAGGAACATTAAAGATCATCGAGTTCCAACCACCTTGCCACGGGCAGGGACACCTCCCACTACACCAGGTTGCTCAATGCCTCATCCAGCCTGGCCTTAAACACCTCCAGGGATTGAGGGGGCATCCCCAGCCTCTCTGGGCAACCTCTTCCAGTGTCTCACAACCCTCACAGGAAGGAATTTCTTTCTTCCCTCCACCCTAAATCTCCCCTCTTCCAATTTGCATCCATCACTCCTAGTCCTGCCATCCTGGACCCTATTCAAAAGTCCTACCCCAGACCTTCTGTAGCCCCCTTTAGGTACTGTCCTTCCCAAGAGCTGTGTAGGTTTGTGCCCAGTCTCCCCCATTCCATGACTCTCAGCACATCCTGGTTTCAAGCAGCAAGGCCAAATCTCTGCTGTCTAGGATTGAAAAAGCTGGAGAAAATGCTATCAGATATAGGGATTTTAGCCTTGATTTTCATCTTGATGCTGAATGACAGACACCAGCCTTAGCCAAAGCCTCAGCACTGAGCCACACAGCTCCTGTGTTTTTCAATCACTGCAGAGTCCAGGCGCCAAACACCTTAAGATTAACCTGTCACCACAGGGCAGCTCTAAGACCCTACTCTGCAGCTTTTTCTCCACTAAGAGTAAAGACATTATGCATTTTTTTGCTCTCTTTGATCTAGTGCAGACCATTACGTCCCTCTGGCCAGCGGGCTGGATGCAGCTGCCTGTCTGGGAGCTGAACATATTCATGAACTTTTGATGGAGAGCTTGAGCCCTGCCAAGTGGAAGAGGATGTTTTACAGAAAGCAAACGAGACCACGCTGGTGGCTTGGGGCTCTGCAACCCCATCCTGGTGCACAGCCCTCTCAGTCAGCAGCCCTGCCAAGAAATGGGAGCTGGCAGCACACTCCTGATGTCCCTCTGCACCACAGCTCCTTTCAGAGAAGCCCCATCCTCCAGGGATAATTTTATAGGAATTAAATGCTTCTTTTTTTTTCTTGCTTTTAAAGTGCTCTGTTTCACTAAAGTGTTGCACGTGTTCCTCCAAACAGCATCTGTTCCCACTGCTCACCATCCCTGTCTTGCTCCTTCCCTCATCTCCCTGGGAATTTTCCCCCCCTTCTTTTATCCAATCCTGTAGGGGAAGGGGGGAAGGAAATCTAGCTTGAGCTTCATTAGCAAAAGATATAAAAATAGAAGTACATCATCTTTTGTAGTTCTCTCAGTTGATTCATCAGCGGGATGAAGGTAAAATAATTAAATGTTTGTCTAGTGAAAAAGGAAAGAAAAAAAAACAACACAAGAGAGCCTGTTTTTGTGCTTTCCTTGCATGGAGACTCAGGGTCTCTTGTGATGCACAGAATCTTCCCCTCCCTACTCTCCAGAGCTATAAAAATGCCGGATGATGCTGCCTCTCCATCCTTCCCTCCTCCTCATTTCAAAAATAAACACATGATGGAGACTTCAATTCAGGAGAAGCTGGCAAAATAACTCCACTGAGAAGCACAAACCTCCAGAAAATCCCACTCAAAACTTTCCACTCACTCCTGCCTGGTCAATTCTCCCAGTGCCACGAGAGGCAGGGGAGTGTCCCTACAGAACAAAGTCACCAAGGGAGATGTTCAAAAGCCATTAGTGACTTGACTTGATCCTTCATCAAAATACCTTTTGCTTTTCCTTCCTAACACTTCACTGCCCACAACACGGCAGGCTGAGCCGATGTGACAAACTGTCGAAACACATTTTTTTGAACAGAAAAAAAAAAGAAAAAAAAAAATTAAACCTAGATTTTAAAAGGTAAAACCGTCCGCTGCAAGTCCTCCCATCCCATGTGATGTTCCTGCTGGAGAAACCAAAGGCTTGAAGAGCAACGTGCTGGGAAAGGGCTCCAATGAACTGGTTGGAGCTCCAGTCTGCAGCCACAGGACTAGAGTAATGATCTCCTGGGCTTTTTTTTTTTTTTTTCTTTTTAAGCTTGTATTAGTTTAGAAAAGTAACCTTGGAGATGCAAAAGCACCTGAGGACTCTCAATGGTCAGATACAAACCTTCCATGAGACGCAGGATGGGAGGACTAGGAGTGATGGATGCAAATTGGAAGAGGAGAGATTAAGGCTGGAGAGAATAAAGAAGCTCTTTAATGTGAGGGTGGTGAGACACTGGTTGTGGATGCCCCCTTAATCCCTGGAGGTGTTTAAGGCCAGGCTGGATGAGGCACTGAGCAACCTGGTTTAGTGGGAGGAATCCCTGCCCATGGCAGAGGGGTTGGAACTGATGATATTTACGGTCCCCTCCAATCCAAACCCTTCTATGATTCACTGATTCCATAAAGTAAGAAGCAAATAATACCTAAATCATTCTGCTGGCACTAGAAATAATATCTGCTCAAGTGAAAAAAAAGAAAGAATGAAAAACCCAAAACCCCAAACACTATCATTTCTAACCCTCTAAATTCCTGCCTCCTGGTTTATTGCTGCCATTGTGTCAGTAATGACCTATTTACCACAAGGCTATTCAGGTTGTCAAATCCAAAATGCCTTTGTGTTCCCTGCCAGAGTGGGAGATTGCTATTGATGAGCTTCGCCCCATTTGATGTAAAGGGAATGAGTTGAGTTTGAGGCTACTGGCACTCAAGGGTTGGATCAAAGCCAGGGAAATTTTTAGAGAGTGTCTTCAAAGCAACAATAAAATCCCCTGGATGTGAGTCAGAGCGGGCAGACACCTCCACCTAAAAACGTGAGCAGCAGAGAGAGAGGTCTAGCTTGCGATGTGCAGTAAGAACCAAGGAATTACATAAGGATCCCGTGTGCCCACACTGGTACACAGAAACCTCTGTGAATTTGGCTCTCTGGAGCTGCACACAGCTCAACATCCCTTGCAAGCACCAAGGGTCACCTTTATGATGCTCTGGAGGTGGAGGATTTCAGGGCCACACACCCACTGCATGTGTGCAGGGAGTTGG
>VZTY01001897.1:38868-53931 GCA_013400935.1 Turnix velox
CCCTTCCAACCCAAACTATTCTATGATTCTTTGCTTTTAATTACATCGGGTAGTAAAAAATAGCCTTTTCCTGTGGGTGGATGAGTAGTGCAGAAAGCACCTCACAAACGCTGCAGGAATAAGCAGATATCTGGCCACATTCATCAATGTAAACTCCAAGAAGACGAAGATATATGTTTTAATGCATATTTGCTCTTATTTTAAAACTATCTTATTTTAAAAACCATCCTTCTGACAGTGAAATAGATAGATTTAAATTATTGATTCCTTCTTTCAATACAGGATATTCTAAACTGAAAAATTAAAATCTGGTCGTTCTGAGAATCTTGTGACTCCCAAAGAAATCAGGAGAGGTCAGAAACCTTCCTTGACAGAGAATCTGTTCCCTGGTTTCAAAGCTCTTGGGCTCATTTCCAGATTCCCAGAATCCCTCCTGTGTCCCTTCCCATTAGGTCCATCAGGATTAGCAGGAAGCCTGGAGATCCAGCTCACAGGTTTAAAATGGCTGGTGCTGCCACAGGTAAAGAAACTGGGGAGGAAAAATTAGTCTGTTCCATACTTATGCATCAGTGTAAAGTAAGGAGGAGTTTATGAATAATCAGAACAGGATGGGATAGAATTATTTAAGAATTAAGGGAGTTTTTTCTGTTAGAAAAAGAACAGTAATGAATACAGGAGCCTTTTTTTCCAAATTAGATATTGAGGCTGCTGGACACAGATAAGCCCCTGTGGCCCCATCTCTCCAGCATCCAGCTGACCAAATACTGTTGGTGCTTCCTAAGGTTATCCATAAATCCCAGTAACTCCTCACTACACTACAGCAATCAGGAAGGTTTGGAGTAGGCTGTTGAATTGCCAAGATAAATCCTTTTCTCACAGCCAAATCCATCCCTATCAATCTTTCAACAGCAGGAATAAAAACCCCCGGCTCCAGCCTATGAAACAGCTCACTTATTTGCATCTTCTTCTTCAGGACTGGTGCCAAAATCAAGATTTACTTGCAGTGCTAAGCTCCAAGAACTTATAATGAGAGTCTACACTGGCACTGCCATCAAACCACACTCTGACCTGTTCTTTAACCAACTGGTTTAGGTTCATAAAGCACTGGTGGACTTGGGAGCCTGCAACTAGAGGAATGGACAGGACTGAATGGCTCACCCGTATCCAACACCCAGCTTCAGCACAATCAAACTGGCAAATCCTACCATCTGCTTAAGGCTTGAATCCACTCCAGGTAACAGTAACAAAATATTCCCTTTCTCTCTGCTCCACAATTACCAACAGCACATTTCCAGAGCCCTTCTACCCATGAACCCATCTGGCTTTGGGAGATGTGCTGCTCCTCTCCACACTTACCATTAAACTCTATTTTCTGCAGATTCCCCTGGTGCTGCCCCTTCATTAAGCCCAGATCTGTCTGTAAGTGAAGAAACACAGGGCTCCTCGAAGTTCAGGAGCTCTATACTTGAAAAAAAACCACACTTGGATCATATGTTTTACTTAAAACCAAAGGAAACGAGTCCCCTTGAGTACCTGCTCCTGGAATTTTCTCATGAGAGTTCCATACAAAGGCACTTCAGCTCTTTTCCAGAAATACAAACCCATGGCCTTTAAAATAGAATCATAGAGTGGTCTGGGTTGGAAGAGACCTTCAAGATCATCTAGTTACAACCCCCTGCCATGGGCAGGGACACCTTCCACTACACCAGGCTGCTCAATGCTTCATCCAGCCTGGCCTTAAAGCATCTCCCAGGATTAAGAGGGCATCCACAACCTCTCTGGGCAACCTCTTCCAGTGTCTCACCACCCTCACAGGAAAGAATTTCCTTCCTATATCTAGCCCAAATCTATCCTCTTCCTCTTTATGCATGTTCCAATTTGTCTTGATCTCTAAACCTGGTTTTCATAACACCATTTCTCTATAATTAGTTTTACCTCCTGCACTCTCTCCATTTGGAAAAGCTTCACCTCCTCCTCAGAGCAGGGACAATTTCTCTGCTGAGCATTCTCCTGGGTGACCTACAGCAAACCCTCTTTCTGCTTCTCCCTGATGCTCAAAAGACAGTAGTTTAAACCCAAACATGTTTAATACCCGCTCACAGAAACCAGTGACTAGAGATTACATCTATCACTAAAGTTAATAAAACTCACTGGCCAAACCATGTTGTGCCAACCCATGAGGGAAATTTCCCCCCTGTCCAAGCAGAGGGATCAGCTCTTGCCCAGTAACAGCTCCATGTCCCCCATGTCCCTTGGCTGAGCTCTGCCTGACACACCTTTAGTCTCTGTGTGGGGCTTGCCAGAGACTTGATTGAATGCAAATCATCATTCAAGATGGACAAGAAACAAGATAAAACCTCCTGCACAAATGCCACCAAATCCGAGAGAAATGTCAGGTGCACCACACTGGCCTTTCGGAAGACTGCTGGAAATGACACTCTGGTGTCATCTCTCGAGGTTCAAAACTTATTTCTGCCAAGACAAACATAGCAGAGACCAGAAACCTTCAGCATTGACAGACTTCAAACAGCTTCTTATCTTAAGCAGACTGAGAATACACAGAGTGAAAGAAAGTACCAGATGACTGGGCAGCTGTAAGGTCTACGTTACATGATCATAGAATCATAGAATGTGTTGAGCTAGAAGAGACCTTTAAAGGACATCTAGTCCACCCCCTGCAGTGACAGGGACATGCTGCACTAGATCAGGTTGCTCAGAGCCTCAGCAAGCCTGGCCTTGAATGACTCCAGGCTTGATGGGGCCATTACCAACTCTTCAGGCAACCTGTTCCAGCATCTCACCACCTTCATGGGGAAGAACTTCTTCCTCATGTCCCATCTAACCCTTCCCTGCTCTAGTTTCAAACCACCGCTCCTCATCCTGTGTCTCCATGTCCTGTCAAGCAGCTCCTCCCCAGCTCTCCTGGAGCCCCTTCCGACACTGGGAGGCGGCTGTGAGGTATCTCTCATGATGTGATCAAATATATTTTTTAAAGTGTTTAAATAACACAGCATTGGCCCAGTTCTATCACTCATACAGAGGTATTAGAAAGGGAAAATAGGGCAACAACCTACCCTGACCACCCCAGTCTAGCCTGGAAGACTCAGTGTGGTCCTCTCCAAAATGGGGTTATCCTACAGAAACACCAGGACTTCCCCCTTTCAGCCCCCCATGCTCACCAGTATAACCAGCTCACTGTGTTTCTCAGGAAGGAAGATTCAGAGCAGAAAACCCCAGGACACCTCACATACTTCCCCACCACCAGGGTGAGAATTCTTCCACAGCCTCCACGAAGGCGAAGGGATTCCAATAAAGAGTGAAAGGAAGCTGAGAGTAACAATCCAGCAAACTGCAAACATCTGGATGGCCAAAGCTTCACTCTCCAGCTCTGCCTTGATTTCTTGCCTCAAATAGATTTCTGGATGGATTGCAATTAAAAAAAGTTACACAACGCTGTAAAAACATTACTCACTTCCGTTTGGGTTTTATTTTTGCCTCTTTGCTTTCTAGATCCTTTTGCATTTCAGCAGCCACTCCTTGCTTTTCAACTATCTTTTTCTTCCCACTCTTCTTCTGGCCAAATCACTCTCCATCCATTTTTATGCTCGATGAGGACCAGGATTACCCTGTTGGTGGCTGGGGCCATTTCAGAATGAAGAGCTGAAGAACAGTGGAAATGCTCACTAGGAGATTTGACTGCAGCTGCTGAGAAAACTCCCAGATACCTCCAAGAGTTTATTGGAGGCAACTAGTCTGTGAGCTGCCCTGAACCCTCAGGATACCCTTGTCACATGTCTCCAGAACATAAAATTTTTCTCTATTGTTCCAATTCCAGCTCATAAATCACAGCAAGGGGGAGGAAAAGGTGAAAAAGGATGGACAGTGGGAAAGCTTCTTCACTTTTCAGCCTTCTCCAGCCATTTGTAGCATGAACAAGATGGTAAAGCACAGAATTTCCAGTCAGATCAGACATCAAGCCCAGTCCCCAAAAGTACTGGGTTTGCATTGGCATAACAGCCCCTTTGCACTTCTCCTGTACCACCTTCCTTCTGGGGCTACCACAGAAAATGGCTGGAGCTGCATTTGACTTTCAACGGCTTTCAGGCACCCGTTTCCATTTTAAAAGAGAAAAAAAAAGCTTCACTATTTGTTTAGCACAAAGGCTTTGAAGTAACCCAACGTCAGAGGCCATTTTCAAGATGCTGGAATGAAGAATTATGTCTATTATTATAGCTAGAATTTCAACCTAAATTGGTAAAAAAAAAAACACCCTGCAAAGATAAAACTGTCTTAGTGAGAAATGGAGAGGAGAAAAGGGAAACTGAAGAAGGCTAAACCCTGTGGTAGCAAAGGTGAGATGTTTTGGGCTCCTCCTGTTCAAAAGCAGAAGGTAAGTTCTTTCATGACCATCTGAAACCAACCACCACAGATGCTCCCTGAACAAACAGGAGGGAATGTACCCCAGGGAACAAACTTTTGGGGAAAGGATGGCCAAATCCAGGCACTCAAAAAGATTTGGGAATTAAGGAATTCTCACTCAGAGAAATGGTACATCTCCAGGAGACAGCTCTTCCAAGGGATCCCACCATCAGAAGCAGGGCTGGGCTGCCACAGGGGGGCTTCTGTGCCTCCCTTGTATCTCCTTACTGGCCACCAGACAAGGATCACTGGTTTTCCTGAATGGTTCTGCCCTGGAGCTCACACTATGAAAGCCTGAAAAGCTATTACTGCAAAGCTGCTATTTTTATGTAGGCATTTCTACTTGATGCAGATTAATTTCTTAACTGCAGAGAAATGCCACAAAAAAAGCTAAGAGAAGCAAAAAAAAAAAAACAACCTAATTTGGATCAATTAATACTGGGATCTCAGGTGATTATTAATTAGTAACGATTGGAGGCTCTAAAGAGCAGAGAGACCTTACCTAGAAGAGAGAAAACACTGTGGATACAATCTGAAGTTGCATATGCAAAATACCTGAGGCCAAATTAATCTCCAGTGGAGCCCTGCTGACATCACACTCATCATCCCCAGCATCTCATCTGCTGGGATCTCAGGTGGAATCCAAGATGCTGCTTTTATTTAACTAAAGGAGGGAGCACAGCCTGAGTAGGAGCTCTGATCCTACTGCAAAAGCCCATCTCCTTCCTCCCCTGCACCTTCCCCCAAGGGCAGAGCAGCATTTTTGAGTGATCCTCAGGCTGCCACAACCCCATCTGCCTCCATCACACTGCTGTCCACCCTTGGCTGTCAAAGCATTTCATAGGGAAGGGCAATTTCCTCCTGCTCATTTTACAGAAACAAAGATGGAGAATGATGCAATGGGCTCTGCTGCACCCCCCTGGGAGACAGGGTGGGCACTGGGGGGCAGCTTCTCAAAATCCCAAGCCCAGAAGTATCTAAAGTATCATCTCCCAACTGCTCCAAGCCCTGGGCACAGAGCTCAAGTGGGGATGAAATATGGGGATGGCAGACTGAAGAGAACATCCCCCCCCTGCTGAGCTCATGAGAATTTCCCTGGTGATAGCAGAGATTTTTTTTGTGTGTGGTTTTTAAAAATACAGAGGACTTAAATTCTCTTGTCTCCAAGCATCAGAAAGCTGCCAGCTAATGGGGGTGAAGACAGAGTGCTCCAGATAAACAGGTTATTCTGTCACCATCAATTATTGTGTCTCTCTCAATTTTCTCTCCAGCGTGTTGTCTCAGACACTGTCCCAGACAGGGCAGGGAGCTGCTCACACTCCTGCTCAGCCAGCACTGCATTTACTGCCTCCTTGGGAAGGCTGAGATCTCCCAACCACAATCAAGCTCTTCCCCTTGCTTGAAAGGCACAGTGGAAGGTCTGGCAGTACCCTGGGAGATGAGAGCAGTTCAAAACCTTCCTATTTTACTGGGCAAACTAAAAATAAACAAACTAGGCACTATCTTCATTTCCCTTCACTGCACTAGAGCCCAATCCCTTCCCAGGACTAGAATTAAGCCTGAAATTGAGATGGAGAGACAGACTGAGCAGCAAGGGAGAGAACCAGACTACCAGGCTCTACGTGCTGCCCAACAGCTTCCCATCCCCATGTGACACACAGCACCCACCAGGTGGGATTTAAACCCCTGACATTACTGTTGGCTTGGGACAGATCCATCTTCCTTGGTTCTCTGTTTGTGCTCCTCCATCTCTCCATAATTATGAAGGAACAGGATGAGGGGCAATGGTTTGGAATTAGAGCAGGGAAGGGTTAGATGAGACATGAGGAAGAAGTTCTTCTCCAGGAGGGTGGAGAGACACTGGAACAGGTTGCCCAGGGAGGTGGTGGACATCCCATCAATCCTGAAGCCAGGCTGGATGAGGCTCTGAGCAACCTCATCTAGTGCAGGATGTCCCTGTCACTGCAGGGGGTGGCACTAGGGGGTCTTAGAAGGGCCCTTTTCAACTCAATCAATTCTTTGATCCTATGAATTCACGATGTGAGGTTCTTTCCTGTGGGGGTGGTGAGACACTGGAAGAGGTTGCCCAGAGAGGTTGTGGATGCCCCCTTAATCCCTGGAGGTGTTTAAGGCCAGGCTGGATGAAGCATTGACCAACCTGGTGTAGTGGGAGTTGTCTCTGCCCATGGCAGGGGGTTGGAACTAGATGATCTTTCAAATCCCTTCCAACCCAAACCCTTCTATGATTCTATTCTATGATTCTGGGACTATGTTTCTGCAACAGACACAGGGGTGTAGGATGGGAATAAGGGCACTTGGGCAAGAGACACCCACCAGTGGGAGGTAACAAACCCCTGTTAGAAAACCACTGCTGGCAGAAAGGCTGCCTCTTTCCAAAGGAATGACGAGGTTTTCTGCACTCCCCAAGATTATGTAATGTGTTCCTGCCTGCTGCTGACTCATATTTTCCAAAATATAGCTGGGAAGCAAAATAATATGCACATGCCTTTGAATGTATATGTTTCCCTCTATATGTAAAAAAAAAAAAACCAACAAAAATGGGGTAGCTTCAGGAATGGCCACAGACACATATGTGAGGATGAGAGAGAGGGACAGCCTGGCATCTGTTCTGGGAACAGCCACCAGAGGGTTGGAAAACCATCACCATTTTCTGGGGCAAAACACAGCAACTGTTTAATGCAGGGAGTGTAGGAGGAGAACAAGAGACTGGGAAGCTATGGGGGGAGGAGATGGAAAAATAAGAAGCATCAGGA
Organism: Turnix velox; assembly: GCA_013400935.1. Classification (NCBI taxonomy): domain Eukaryota; kingdom Metazoa; phylum Chordata; class Aves; order Charadriiformes; family Turnicidae; genus Turnix; species Turnix velox. The sequence goes on from VZTY01001897.1 coordinate 46,062, forward strand.
ATGAGCTGCCTACAACCAACCCAGGGCTTCGGGGGCCAGACACAGGCTCATACCCAGCTGAAAATGGGGCTTTTTGTGACATTTGGGGCCACTGAGACCACCTGCAAATGGTAGTGGGCTGACAGTGCCATCCTGGTGTGGAGGAGGACAACAGCACCCACTCTGTAACCCTGGAGCATTCATCCTGTTAATGCCTGGAAATACTCATCCCAAGCTCCAAGTAGGCACTGAAGAAGCCAGGCTCCTCCTGTTGAGGATTTCTAATTAGCAGACAGCCAGTTCATCTTAAACATATTTGTTCCCAGCCTGCAGGTCTATGAGTTTTGGCTTCTTTGCTCTGAGTTTGTGTGGACTTTTAATTCCTCAGGAAAGGCTTTTAGACACTTGTGCACAACCCTCAGCAGCCAGGAGACAGGATCGATCGTCTGCTGGGCTGCAGATGAGAGATTCATCCCCCCTGGACCAGAAGAGACTGAAAATCTTTGCAGATGTCAGCTCCTGATCAGGGAATCAGAGCTGGTGACAGCCAAGTTTCCTCACCACCACTGCAGAGGCTGGCAGGGGTGGGAGCTGCCCATGGGGACACTGTGGCCCCACTGAGTCCCCTCCTCACCCATCCAGTGAGATGCCTCCATCAAACAGACACAACCACCCTCCTTGCTCCATCTCCTTCTCTTGCCTGGGTACTCTGGAACCCTCTGCACCCCTCCCCTAGGCTTTCTCAAGGATATAAAACAGGGATGTGAAGCTGACCCTGTCCCTCCTTACCTTACACACACACATAGAGAGGGAATAATTCATCTTCTCCACATTCCTATAGATGGGTACCATTAGTATTCTCTGTTTTACACAAACAGCTCTGCAGATGTACATCACTGGAGGAACAAAGTTCTAATTTAATACCTAAAACCACATCAGAGCCAACCACCATTTAAAAGGATGCTTTACTTTAAAAAGTTCCATCTGGATCCCCCTCTATAATTTTTAATTTTTAACTTGTATCTCACAAAACTCCACAAAAGAGCAAACATTCAGCATGCCTGAAAGGCTTTCCAATAAAACCTTAAAAATAAACATTAAAGCCCCATCGAGCTTTTCCAAGATTATGCTCAAACTGATTGAAGCTCAACTAGATAAGGAGAAAGAGTTGCATAAAATTAATCAGCACCTTATCAAGCCAGGAAGAAAGAATGGGAGATAACAAGCCTTCCCCTAAATTTGGTATCGGAACAGAAACTTCAGTGCCCAAGCCATTAAAAGTAAACCTTGTCAAATACACTCAGTGCAACATGGGAAAGCATCAAAAAGAGCACAGGGAATGAGGTCCAGAGAAATCCTTTGGGGGAAAAAAAGCTGTTTTCTGATAATGCCAGCAAGAGCCTGATACTTTTTTTTCCAAATATAACATTTTACTTGACAAAACTTTTCTATGGATACACCCAGCAAGTCAGCCAGCTGTCATCAGGGTAAAAGACTAATCCTGAAGGGACTTGTCTGAATTTCTATTTGGGTAGCTGAGGCCACACTGTCTCTTTTTTTACAGTTATAACAAACACCCCACAGTTAGGATTTTTGCTCCTTCCACAATCCTTGCAGCTGGGCTGACTCCTCCCTTGACATCTTTTGAGCCTGAGCTGCAATGTCTCTCCTAGCCAGGAGCTTTGAGCTCCTCAAGAACAGACCCAAGAACCAGCACCAGAAGTTTAACTCTTTATAAACAAACTCTCAGAGCAAACATCCCAAGTACTAAGAAGGAACTGATGAAACTAAACCCCACTGGCAACATCTAGGGATCATCTGATGCCTGATGAGGCTGAGTGGGCTCCGGAGGAAGAGGATGCTCAGGTCCATGCCTGCCTGTGCAAGGCTTCCTGCCCCATGACAATGATCCTCATCCTTCCAGGCAGCACATGGTCCACAAAGGTCACCATGGGAGGCAGGCAGGAAAGAAGATCTGGGAAGAAAGGCCATGCTTTCGAGAGGCAACAGTGTAGTTGGGTACATTGGTTTCCTCACCAGAAAGCAAGCAGGAAGGGGTGTCCATCTACACTCCCCCTCCATCCACCCAGCAAAATCACAGCACTCCCCGGGGCACAGCAGCCAGAAGGATCAGTCTGAGGAGGGAAGGATGCTGGAGTACACAGCTGCCCTCTTAGATAATCATAGAATGGTTTGGGTTGGAAGGGACCCCAAAGATCATCGAGGTCCAACCCCCCTGCCATAGGCAGGGACACCTCCCATTAGATCAGGCTGCTCAGTGCCACATCCAGCCTGGCCTTAAACCCCTCCACAGAGGGGGCATCCACAACCTCTCTGAGCAACCTCTTCCAGCATTTCACTACCCTCACCATAAAGAATTTCTTTCTTATGTCTAGCCTGAATCTACCCCCTTTCAATTTACACCCATTATTTCTAGTCCTCCCATCACATATCTTATTAATATAATCACCATTTAGATATACACTTTGGGTTTTATCCAGGAAAAAAAGAAAGGAGATGGCAGTAGGTGAAGCTGCCTGACCCCACACTGTGGCACTGGGGTGATGCCACCTACTGAGACCGTGATACCTCAGTAGCACCATCAGGGCTCTGCTACCTGCTTCCACCTCAGAACCCAAGGGGGCTACCACAGCCTTCTCTGTGAGCCCTGGTCAGGTCCTAGAGGATGGCAATAGGGTTAGAGAAGCAGCTCATCCCTCAGAGACGGAGGAGCGAGCAGAGCAAAGCTGCTGCTTCAGCGCAGCCCCTGCTTTACTGCGCCGGAGACACTGCCTAAAATAGAAGCCCTCTGGTTGCCAGCAGTCTATACGTTGTGCTATACGTGTCTCAGCTGCTGCCAAAGGAGGAGCAGGCACTAAAACACACAGGATCTTCCACATGGACATGGACAGACCTGCCTGCTCTGCTGGGCCCTCCGAAATCCCCTTCAAGAGATGCTCCATTAGACAGTGGGCAGCTCATGCCCCAGCTCCCTACAAGCTTGTCCCTCCAACACTTCCAAATGCCAAAATTTGGGTAAAAACATGCCAGACAGGGAGACAGCAACATTCCTGCCCACCCAGCCTCACCAAGGGAATGCAGCCCAGCAAGCAGAGTGATTAAGGTGTCCCTCAGCTTCACCCCTAACCCCCATCCCACCACACACTGTCCTCCTGCCTCAGTTTCCCCAGCTCTGTGAAGCAGCCCATAGTAGCATTTTCCTATAAAATTTGCTGCATGAATAAATCCGTCCAAACCCAGATCTAATTCTTTAAATAACTTAATGTCAGTGCTCTTTCCTTCCTTCCTTCCCTAAAGCCCTCTTGAATTCGGGTGGCAAAGCTTTCAGGCCAGCCCAAGACGTTCAGGCTTCTTGCCCTGAGCTCAGACATCCTGAAGAACACCCCATAAGTGTGGTGTTTCCAGCAAGGCAGGAATAATTTATAAAAACTGGAACTAAGCAAAGGAAGCCCCATGATCCTTTGCTGGCAAGGGGGCACAGAAGGGTTAGAGACAACCCAGCCATCTGTGGGCTCCTCCAGATTACAATTCATTCCCACTCCAGAAAGAAATTCAACCATAACCAATAAAATAAAAGATAAATCATGGCTCCCTTCAGCAGCTCTTTCTCTCAGAGCATCTATTTTTAGGGAGAAGCATAAATCACTACAGCTTGCCATCTCCAGCAGCTCCAACAGGCAAAATCCAGCTACAAATCCTTGGGTCACCACAACCATATATGAGTTGTTCATTGGTACCACCATGGCCCCATCACCCACCCAAGGTGCAGAAAGGGAAGAACTGGGAGTCAGTGGGTCCTCAGGAATGGGTGATGTTCCTCTTCTACTACCAAGGAAGAGGAGGTGAGAACAAGGCAGCCCAAGGCCACAGACTCAATGGCAAAACCAGGACCTGGCAGAGCTTCCCTCTGTCACCCCACAACAACCATCCTCTTCTCAACAACATAATCACTACACAGTTAACAACATCAGGGAGTTTTCTTCAAAGCTTCCTAACTTCTGGATATTGGAGAATCCACATCTAAGAGGCAAATAATCCCTGCATTTTATCAAAATTACTTGGAGCACATTTCCCTGGGAGACACATAGAGAACATCATCATCACACCCAACTGAGAAAGGTCCATGGTGGGAATGCAAGAGGTAGAAACCCCCTCTCCTCACTGACAGGGATTAACAACATGCAGCACACAGCAATATAATAAAGATAGAATAAATACATGCAGAATAAATATATAATAAATACATCCACACTTGCACTGAGCACACAGGGCACACGATCTTCCATCACAACCAGCATTCATTACAATAAGAAATCAAAGAACAGCCCTGAAATGAAGTGAAACAACACAGAAGAGAGGATTCCCTTCACAAATTAAAACAAAAACAACCAAAAAAACCCCAAAATAAACAACTTACATGGATTTTTGCCACTTTCCCTTTAGGAAACTGAATACCTCAGCCAGAAGCAAGTACAAGCCTATCATGCAAACGGATGGGGGCTGGAGTCAGGTGAAGATGCAAGTCCTGGAGCTAAGAAAGCACCCATGTCCCCCACCAAGGGCTGGAATTAGAGCAGATCTTCACTCATCACAAAGCAGGAGCAAGTCCCATCACCCCAAAAGGGAAAACCCAAACAGCAAGAGAGAAAAGAGCCACCATCTCAGAGCTGTCCCGTCCCCCCCTGCTTTTCACTCGTCCAAGGAGGTTTAAAGCAGAGGTGGGAAATATTTGGGATGGGGGAAGAAAGCCTTTAAAATAATGAAATGGGGTTCTCTTATGAGGTTTAATGAGCAAGCAATAGATTCCCAGGGAAGGCAGGACTAGTGGGGAGCATCCTGACAGGGATGTTTGTGCCCAAGCACAGGAAGGGGTTGGGGGAAATGTCCCCCTTTTTCCCCATGGTCCCAATCTTTCTGCCATCAGATTGTGCTCAGAAGGGACTTCTCCCAGCCTGTGTGGAACAAGGAACGGGGTTGCTATGATACAGTCAGAGACATTTTCATGGATCCTCTGGCAAATAACATCGAATCTTGTCAGAGCAGACAAACAGCAACACGGGTCTCCCACCACCAGCAAACACACAGGAAAGATCTGATGCATTATAATTATGCTCTTTATATACAAATTATTAAGGAGGTTGGTTTTGTTTTTGGGGGGTTTATTTCCCAATTTGTGCCAAATTTTTCAATTCTCCAGAGTGTCAGGGCTTTGAAAGATTTAACATCCCTCTTCTCCATCCTTGGAGCAAACATCAAGAATTCAATATCCATAGATGAGGGGATGCTATGGGGCCAAACCACCCCCAAAACCTGACCCCCTGCACAGCCCAAATAATCACATGGAAAAGAGGCAGAGGGCAAGAGGCATCATATACAGAGATTTTACTAATTATATCCCAAATTTTGTGAGTGCTCATAAGTGAGGGGATCTAAGAAATGCCGTGGCCCCTAAAAAAGCAGCGAATGCAGATTTGTCATGGATGGAGGCACTCTGGAAAAGTATGGCAAGTGGGAATTGTTTAACCAGTTTGTTGTTCCCAAAACCAGGCAGATGGAGGCTCAGAAAATACAAAATTCCAGGGACAAAACTACAGAATCAGGGTCAGAGCAGGCAGCTCAAAGCCTGTTTGAAAAGGTGGCCACTGAGACCTAGGGGTGGCAACCAGAGACAGAAGAACAAGACAGAAATCCCAGCCCTTCCCCACTTTTTAGGTTTATTTCTTCTCTTTCTCCCAAAAAGTCCAAGGGGAAGGGTGATACAAGAACAGCATTGCTTCAATCACAAAGTTTTCTGATCCTATCTTTCACTCTCACCTGGCTCTACATAAATCTTTGACTCCATCAGTTTTAAAGGGTGAGAAAGTTGTAATAAAATGATATTCATTCTTTCAAGCACATTCCATGATGGAAAAGAATAAGCTCCAAGCAATTAGTCCCCCAACAGCCAAGTGTGGAGGACACATCTTCATCCTCCCCATACACCCCACAGCTCCTTCAGTAGTAACCAGAAGGGGCAGGAATGGGACACAACAGATTCCAACATGCCATAAGACTCTCTGTGGGATATACACACAGAATATACACACATGTCCCAAAAATTACCCCAGAAGTCCAAGCTGCCAAAGGAGGAATGCACCTTGCAGACATTAGCAAACCCTGTTTGGACCTGAGCATTCCTTGGAGAAACCTTATTGCAAGGAAAAGCTTCCCAGCAGGGAGCAAACCTTGAGGGAAACCAACATCCAGACACCGTTTGCAGCTCATTTTTAACTCCCTGGTTTGGTATGTTGGGGTCCCCCTCCCATTTTTTCACCCTTACTTCCCCAAATCACTTGTGTTGTTTAAAATTGTTTCACTGAAAGGCTTCTTCTGGCAACAGTTTGATGAATTCCCTCACCATGGTGATCTCTGCTCATTTATTATATTTCCAGGAGATTCTGCAGCCTATAAAACTAACGGCAGATGACAGCTAAGAGCAAAATAAAGTAAATTTGAGCTGTTTAACAGCCCAAACCATCCTCAGCATCACATTTTGTATTTTTTATATATATAAAAAGATTTACTGAGTCTCTCATGAAGTGAAGCAAATATCTCTTGCAGAGACAGCTACAAGCAAGGAAGGGGGGAAGATGATCATCTTCACTGGGTTTCTATCATCAGGTCTTGGCTTTTCTACCTATTAAAACAGGCTATTGCCACTAAACACTTGACAGGTTCGGGGGCTGACTGCTTCCCACACTCTGCCATATGAGGAAAAAAATTATTTTTCTCTTTTATTTCAAGTTAGAATCACTCTGAAATTGCCAAATTTGCAACGTGTAACTCCATTTCCAATCGTGCCACCAGCCCAAATCAGCTCCGAAGCCATAAACTGCATTTAACTGGCAACAGCCAGACTCTCACATGGAAATAACTAAACATCTCCAGCTGTCAGCTCCAGCTACATCTTTATAAACCACTTATATGAGATTTTTCTCTTTCCCAAATTAGTAGAAGAAATCAGAAAAATAATGGAGGGATAGAATTAGCACAAAATAGAGTGATATCATTCTAGGGAAGACTAACTAAAGACATAAGAAAAAAGCAGTTTGAAAATTATTATTTTTTTTTTTAGTAAATCTGATCTTTCCAGGGGGGAAAATAACAAATAAATTTAAAAATAATCCTGAAGATTTCTAACTGAAACACAGCACAGAGAAATACTGCCACAACTTCGCTCTTCTCAGACATTCTCTTCATATTCTCTCTAAACTTCATGCTCTGAGACTCCAACCCTCCCCACCAGACTGTAAACACTGCAATTTTGGCCCACCAGATATTTTTTCAGGAGCAAAGCACCTCTAAACTCGTGAGAACCTTCCTTTTTTTTTCAGCCAGCCTCTAACACACAACTCAGCACTTCATTTTCCTGAAAATCAATGTAAATAAAGTCACCCAAAACAACCCATCTTGAAAGCTCATTACCTGTAAGGTGGGCAGAGATTTTTTTTTCCTATTTATATTGCCAAAAATTATATAGACATGCAATATAAAGGAAAGAAAGCCCAAACCAGGTTTCTTGAGAAATCAAAACAAAACCCAAGACCTCCGTTATCTGTTGCTTTAGCAAAGGAAAACAAGGCATGCATCCCCCCCTTTTTCTCTTGGATCCCTTCTTCCCAATTTGCAAAGACAGAAACCACACAGAAACAGGGAGGGGGGGAAAAAAAACAGAAGGTTATGGTTCAGTCCCTCTCACATCTTCAGAGCTAGTTACATCAGTTTGGCCACGGAATTTGGAGGCTTTGGGGTAGAATACTGAGAAACTGAGTCACATCATGAAGGCTGCACCAATAAATAAAGTCAGGAGGATAAAGTAAGGAGAATTTCT
>VZTY01001898.1:0-13265 GCA_013400935.1 Turnix velox
TCCCTTCCAACTCAAGCTATCCTATGATTAAGGAGAGAAAGAAACTGTTCCTAAGCACTGCCATGTTATTAGTGATCATTTAGCAGGAAAACACATTAAAATGTTGTTTTAATTGATAAAAGTCAGTAAAGTTCCACAGTCTTAGGGTAGCTGTCATTCTAGAAATACGTGATCCCAGTTCAAGGTAAAGCTTTGGGAAACGTGCTCAGTTTCCTTAAATCCTTTCTGCCATCTGCATCCATAAATAATAATTCTTGTAATCTCCATGCAGGCATATAATTTCCTCTGAAACAAAGGAGAAATGGTTCTTTTCTGTCCTTAATCCATTCACCACTTCTGACTGAAAGTAATTATTGATTGTATTGCTTTTATGAAGCACGTTAATGAATGTAGCCAGGCAAAATGGGAATTGCTTTGCAAAAGGTGTCAAGGCAGGAAGGAAAAGGACATGTAGAAATTTCTCTGAAGTCGTTTCAGGGTGACAAAAGCATTAATTTTTTCCTTGACTGTTTTTTCTTTCTAATTGCATAATTAAAAATATTGACAAGATGAAGGATGCTGAGTTATTTCAATAGCTTCAGTAGGAATTAGAGCTCAGAGCAGCTGGTTGAGAACAGCTCAAGCTGTGAGCTAGAGGGACATTTTCCAGGTCCTCCATCCCCTAACTGGGGCACCCACATGTGGGTAGAGGTGACCATTCAGGTAGGGAGTAGTACAGTGGCAGCAGGAAAAAAATCAAATTGAGAAAGGACCATCAACTTCATCCTGTTATAGAATGATTTGGGTTGGAAGGGACCTTCAAGATCATCAAGTTCCAACCCCCTGCCATGGGCAGGGACACCTCCCACCAGACCAGGTTGCTCAATGCCTCATCCAGCCTGGCCTTAAACACCTCCAGGGATTGAGGGGGCATCCACAACCTCCCTGGGCAACCTCTTCCACTGTCTCACCACCTTCACAGTAAAGAACTTCTTTTTTTCCTGCCTGTGTAATTCCCTTTGATTAATTTTCCTGCCTTTGCCATAATTTCTTTCACATGGAAATCTCAGTGATTCATGTCTTGTTACAAACTTGGAATTACGAGGTCAAAGTGGAGAGGATTGGCTGCTGGGGGAGAAAGAGAGGAGCAGCATCCATGGCTTGTGGAGAGGAATCCACATTCCTCTGGGAAAATGGTAAAAATAGCACATGGGAAACAAAACTTAAGACCATTGTATAATTGCTGAAGCACCAGTCAGTTGACAGGGAATTTGCTGCATGAAAGCTCAGACAGAGTTCTGACAATTTTTCAATTGCTGAACAGTGATTGAAATAGGAAAAATAAATTTAGGGCTGTAGGAGGTGAATAAACTTGGAATTACAGCTGGTGAAAGGTAAGTTATTATATGCCTTTGAAGAGATGTGCTCTGTGTTTGGGTTGTTCAGCCTGGAGATCTCTGCAGCCTCCTAGTACCTTAAAGGGCTGCAGGAAAGCTGGGGAGGAGCTGTTTGCCAGGGCATGGAGATACAGGATGAGGGGAAAAGGTTTGAAACTAGAGCAGGGCAGGGTTAGATGGGACATTAGGAAGAAGTTTTTCCCCATGATGGTGGTGAGACACTGGCCCAGGTTGCCTAGAGAGGTGGTGAATCCCTATCCCTGGAGACATCCAGGCCAGGCTTGCTGAGGCTCTCAGGAACCTGATGTAGTGCAGGATGTCCCTGGATGCACTTTGAAGGTTCCTTCCAACCCATTATATTTTATGATTCTTTACTATGACTCTTTGTAGTGATAGAAAACAGGAGTAATAAGGTGCTTGATGTTCATTTTTTCTGGTATTTAGCATAGTTAGCAAGATATGTTAATATTTGTCTCTTTAATTGATAATTAATTTAGGAAAGATGCTCTAGAGGCTACTGCATGCACATTGTTTGTGTTTTCATGAAACTTGCCTTCAGTCCTTTTCTGGGTAGAACTACTTTTTCCCCTATTCTATAGGCTGAAGGAGTTGGGGTTGTTCAGCCTGGAGAAGAGAAGGCTCAGGGGGACCTTACAGTAACTTATCAATACCTGAGGGAGTCCTACAGAANAGGTGTGGGGTGCCCCCTCAATCCCTGGAGGTGTTTAAGGCCAGGCTGGATGAGGCACTGACCAACCTGATGTAGTGGGAGGTGTCCCTGCCTATGGCAGGTGGGGAGTGGAACTAGATGATCTTTAAGGTCCCTTCCAACCCAAACTATTCTATGATTCTAGTTCATATATTGGAAATGTCACCTTGGTTTGTATGTCCTTTAATCATTGCTTAGTCCTTTCTTATGACTTTAACATTTTTAAAAAATAATAATATAAGGTTATAATCAAATGTATGAAACTCTGGTTTTAAAAATGTGCTTAAAATTGACATTTTTTCCTGTTTGCTCCCCACAGGCTCATGTTCAGAAGCTGTACCCACAGCTGATGTGCCACACAGTGAACCCATTGAGGAAAGCCCTTTCCGCCCCCCTCCCCATTCATTCTCCACCGTCTTCGATGAGGACAAGCCAATAGCCAGCAGTGGAACTTACAACTTGGACTTTGATAACATTGAGCTGGTTGATTCTCTCCATGCCTTAGGACCCAGCTCTCCAGACTCCAAGACTCGAGATCCCAAAGCCAATGTTAGGAGGAAATCTACTGATTCTGTCCCAGTCTCCAAATCCACGTTGTCTCGATCTCTGAGCTTGCAGGCAAGTGATTTTGATGGAGCAGCTTTCCTTGGCAACAGTGAGACTTTAGCACCGACAGCAGATGTGTATGGTACTGGTTCATGTAGTGCTTCCAGCACACTGAAAAGAACCAAGAAATCCAGACCAGCCTCCATAAAAAAGAAGCAGCCAGCAAAAAAATCCCTGGATGCTCCACCGGTGAAGGAAACCCCACAAGAACCAGCTGACCTTGGCCAAGCAGGTGAGGAGAAAGCAATACCTGAAGCAAAGGTTGAGCCAGTCAAGCCTGAATGTACTGAACCTTCTCAAATCTCTGCTGAGAAACCTGTGCCTGAGGGATCCTGCCCTTTGGAGAGTTTTGAAGGGGTTAATCCTTTTAGCACTGGAGGCAGCAAAGTCCAAAACTCTCCCCCTGCCGGTAAGAAAACTCTACCTCTTACAACGGCACCAGAGCCCGTGGAGGTGACTCCACCTGACACTGGAGGTCAAGAAGACCCTCCAGTCAAAGGCACTGCAGTGAGGTTGGAGTTTGATTACTCTGAAGAGAAGGAGGTGAGTGAAGACCAGCAGGAGAGCACCCTTCCTCCTCCTTCCAAAAAAGCAGGTAAAAAGCCTGGTGCTAAAATGCCACTCCGGAGGCCAAAGACTAAAAAAGCAGTGGAAAAGCTTGACAATGCTCCCACCACCCCCACCAAGTCACCCCCTGATCCCAACGAGATCCCCATCACGAAAGGCTCTTACACTTTTGATATTGACAAGTGGGATGACCCCAATTTTAACCCCTTCTCATCTAGCACGAAAATGCAAGACTCCCCCAAACTGCCTCAGCAAACGTACAGTTTTGAGCCAGAGGGGTGTGAGGACACTATTGACCCTTTCAAGTCTTCTTCTAAGGTTGCCAACTCACCCTCCAAATCTCCAGCTTCCTTCGAGATCCCTGCTAGTGCCAATGAAACCAATGGGACCGAAGGAGACAGCCTAAATAAACCTGCAAAGAAGAAGAAGACGCCACTCAAAACGTAAGTTCAAGGGCACAGATGTTGGTAGATCAGAAGAGGCAGGTTCCTGACTCCTTAGTGAAGTCAAATATTCAACCAGAAGATGGAAGATGCCATAGAATGTTGGTAGCCACCCAACTGGAGTCATGCATAGGGTCTCCATCAACCTGTCCCCTCAACAGCTTGATGTTTCCAGACCAAAGGGGAGAACCAGGATTAAATTAAGCCACAAGAAACTTTTGGTTTTGAAATTCTGGGGTTCAATGTAGCTTTGAGTCTGCTTAAGTTCAAGTTTTAGCCATTTTTTTGGTCAAATTTTCTGTGATGCCATCTTGGGAGTTTGATACCACTGAAGCTAATCAAAGTATTCATGCTGCTAAAAGTGTTTATTGGGTTTTATTCTGGAATGAAACTTGCAGCAGTCTCTGCAGGTGAGAAGATGAGGTTTGTAGAAGAGTTGTCAGATTGGTGCAAGTTCATCTTTGCTCAGATGAATAAGTGTGAGCTGTTTTGAGGTAGAAAATCTTGCTCAGATGACAGTGGAGGAGCAGCTAGATGGCTTGTATAGACTGTGTTCTCCAAAGTGATGGATGATGGGATGGGCATGATGTTGGATGATGTTGTAAGTAATTTCTAAGGTAACAATTGGAGTTCCTTCTTTGATTTGTGGGCCTTTGTAATTTTGCTCATTTATTTTGATCAGTTATTATTCAGCATGAAGCATGATATGTAAGTGTGAGCTGTTTTGAGGCAGGTGATCTTGTTCAGATGATAGTGAAGGAGCAGCTTGTATAGACTTGGTTCTCCAAAGAGTTGGATGATGGGAGGTTATGTTTAGAAACTCGTGGTGCCAGCTTTTCAGAGCATGGCATGTCAGAGGAGCTGAGAGGAAGCTGCTTGAGTAGATGACAACTTTTCTTTGCCTTAGTTCTTCAACCAGGTTTTCTTCTGCTTTTGAGGCACCCAGTTTGCTCCATCAGAACACCAAGTCAGGTTTCAGCAAGGGGTGAAATATACGAGGTTTTTAGGGTCTAGGATGGCAGAACTAGGAGAAATGGATGCAAATTAGAAGAGGAGAGATTTAGGCTGGATAGAAGAAAAATTCTTTGCTGTGAGGGTGGTGAGACAGTGGAAGAGGTTGCCCAGAGAGGTTGTGGATGCCCCCTCAATCCCTGGAGGTGTTTAAGGCCAGGCTGGATGAGGCATTGAGCAACCTGGTGTAGTGGGAGGTGTCCCTGCCCATGGCAGTGGGATTGGAACTAGATGATCTTTAAGTTTCTTTCCAACCCACATCATTCTATGATTGTAAAGAAATGTCATTTTCCTTCTTGCCTGAGGTAAACGATTTGAAAGGGTCAAGTAGCTGTTTGTGTCCTGTCAGAACAAATCAGCAGATGTGAAAAATCCTTGCATACATAAATCTGCTCTTTCCTTAAGCTTCAACTGCAGTTTCACATCCCCTATAAAAATAAATACCGTGTTTTGGAAGGCAAGCAGGTGGCTACCATCAGGGAGACTGCTTAGTATGTTATTTTGGAGACCTCAGCTTTGAAATGTGTGTTCTTTAAGATGAAAGCTTGTCAAAAGCATAACACTGAATTTGAAAATGTTAAAGGATTTGATGGATTTTTTTTCCTCCACCATAAAAAGTAGATGTTAAGATTCTCCAGGTAGAAAATCTGCATGATGAGGTTGCCTTAACACATTAACAGTATTTATAGGTTTATCTTTTTTGTCAGTTCCTTCTGTCTGTCTCTCTTTTTCTTTGTCTTCTTTGTCTTAGGATGGTAGAAGATGTGATGTCTGTATGTTCTCTGTTGTAAGTAATTTCTAAGCTAACAATTCGAGTTCCCTCTTTGATTTGTGGGCCTTTTTTTTTTTAATTTTGCTCATTTCTAGTGCAGCATGATGACTTATTATTCAGCATGAAGCTTTCCTGTTAACCCTTTCCCTCCACTCTCACAATTTAAATCTGTTTTAAATCAGTTGCCTTGCTGTCTGAGGAATCTATTGCCTCCCTATCTGTTTGCCTGTCTTAAAAACTGTATCAATTTTGCATCCTTGACCTAAATATGAATAATTTATTCCTAACATTGCACCACCAACATTATGTTTTCATAAATACTGCATAAAATACTTCTCCTCCTGAAAGGAACAGGTTACCCTAATTACTTCTAGCATCATAACTAAATAATTAGTTGCATCGAGCGTGCTGATACTCAACTCTCCAACTTATTTTCCCCTCTAGATGGGCTATTGATTTCCCCTCTGAGGCTTGAAACCCACCATTAAAATTCCCAGTGCCATCCATTGATCAGGGATGAGCTGGTGGGCAGTAATTTTTGCTGCTGCATCTCAGATCAAACATTAAATTTTTATCTGCCAATTTGGTGTTTTTCTCCTTTTTCTAGTTAGTAACAAAAAAAAATTGTGTTATAACAACCCTGGCAATGGGCATCAGGAGGTGGATAATTGGTTTATTTCCCTGTTGGTCACAGTTTTTAACCAATTGTACATAAATAGAAAGGCAACTTTCATAATGATACCCCAAGAGGTGATGTTTATTCTTCATTCCCTTTTGCCTGATTGATACCTGTGGGATTTGGAAGGGCTACACATGTCCATGCTCCCCGTCTGTGAGCTCTCAGGGGATCTGGAAGCAGAATTGCCATATTTGCCCTATTATTGGTTTCAAAGAGTGGGGAGGGGGAAGTCCATTGAGCTCATTTGTAAGGATAGAGCTTTGTTCTGCTGTCTTGGGAACAGCATCTTCCTCTGCTGGTTTTGTGTAGTTCATCCAAAGCATTCTGGGTTTTTTTTTCTTAACCATTTATCAGGGCTTATTGCCCAAAATTATCACCTTTTTAACTCCCTTTTAGAAAGATGTGGTTTAGTCTTAATTTTAACATGGGGAACTGAAGTAGGCAGAAGCTAAGGATGCTTGTGGTGGGGCAGGGATCTGAATTGCAGTGGAGCAGCAGCTCCTTCTGTAAAAGTATTGGTAGCTGGCTTGAAAAATATGGCAATCCTGCTTTTTCCAGCTTTTTTTGGGGGGAACTGAGGCCTGTTTCAAGTGCATGACACAAATACATATGGACCTATGGCATGTTTCTTTGTGGTGCTGCTGCCTAATGGGTGGGATTTCCAGGCAGAAGGGCTCACAGAGGCTTCATTGTCTGTGCCTGTCTCTTGCTGTGTGTGAAATGACCCCGTTGTCCCTGGTGTCACCCTATTGATGGTTTTAACTTTGTTTGCAGTGATACATTTAGGGTGAAAAAATCACCAAAAAGATCCCCGCTGTCTGATCCTCCTTCTCAGGTAAAGTCTTGCCTTGTTTTTGTAGAGGTGGCAAAATGGGAATTGGCTTTGTTTTAGTGTAGAATTTGGGGATTTAGTAAAAAAAAGGGTTTTTGTGAAGAACATGAGCACTGAGTAACCTGGTCTAGTGGGAGTTGTCCCTGCCCATGGGGTAGGTGGGTTGGAACTAGATGATCTTGAAGGTCTCTTCCAGCCCAAACTATTCTATGATTCTATGTTCAAGCGTGGCACACTGAACTGTAATCATAAGATAATACATTTTTGGTCTCTTGAAACATATTTATAATGTATAATGTGGATATAAATAGTGCTTTCTGGGGTGTTCCCAGTTAGATTATTAGGGTTTTAATTTGGAAAGTCCTATATACCTGAAAGAACCTGCAGGAAAGCTGGGGAGGGACTGTTTGCCAGGGCATGAAGTGATAAAATGAGGAACAGGTTTAAAATTGGAGCAGGGCAGGGTTAGTTAGACATTAGGAAGAAGCTCTTCTCCATGAGAGTGGTGAGACATTGGAAGAGGTTGCCCAGAAAGCTGGTGGACACTCCATCCCTGGAGATATCCAAGGCCAGGCTTGCTGAGCCTCTGAGCACCCTCATCTAGTGCATGATGTCCCTGGACTAGATGGTCTTAGGAGGTCCCTTCCAGCTCTACTCATTCTATGTTAGAATGGAGCTACAACATGAATAAATATCTTCAGTGGGTTCTTTGAAAAACTAAAAGTAGCTCTCATCATCCCTGGAATTTTTAGACCAGAAAGTTAAGGAACTGAATGTATCAAACTGGTGGGCTGGAAGCAAAATGGAAATCAAACAAGTGGGCTGATCCAGCAGGAACATATGCTTGGATGGGTTCATTCCTTGTGGCAAAACTGCCTGCAGGTGTTTTTCTTGGAAGAGGACTTAACAAAAGCTGCTTTGCCTCCAAAGGCTTGAGGGCTTTAATGTGGCACAGCTCCTTCCATGCTGCTCTTCATCTTCCTGTTATCCATCCTGCCTTTTTTATTTATGCCACTCAACAGCCTGGAAGGGAAGAAAGGGTTCATGACCTCAAAGACCTAGGAAGCTTTTCTCCCATGAGGGAAGCCTCAAAAGTCAATTTTAGTAGTCAAAGACTTCAGTCACGGGTGCCACTTGTGTCAAGTGCCTCCCAGATATAAGAAATGGCTCTGGATTTTCTTTCTTCCCCATTATCAAGGCAGCTCTGCAATGCCAGTGTTTATCATCAAAGGCTGTGGTTATACTGGGAAAATTTGCAGCCAGGAGAGTTCCAAATGAATTTCTGCAGTGTTTTTCATTAATACAGTGGATGGGATTAAAAATAAAAAAAGAGGACTGTGCTCATACAGAGGAATTTAGGGAGTTCATCATGTTGCTAAATGATAATGGAATTAATTGGTGGCTGTTTTCTGCAGGATCCCACTCCACTGCCTACTCCAGAGACACCTCCAGTCATCTCCACAGTGATTCATGCCACAGATGAGGAGAAACTGGCATCTTCAGTGACTGGTCAGAAGTGGACCTGCATGACTGTGGACCTGAACACGGATAAGCAGGATTACCCACAACCCTCTGACCTGTCTACATTTGTCAATGAGACCAAATTCAGCTCTCCTACAGAGGGTAGGCTTCAGAAAGGACTCTCTGCACCCACCTATTGTTGTGTGTTTTGGTTCATTCCAGGATATTGGCATTTATTTGGCTAAATGTGAATGGTGTTACTTGGGAAACCTAAAAATCTATGCTCATTGGAACAGTCTGGGGAGCTTGGAAGTTATGGGGACCTGCATGTATAACTCCTGTAGTCCCAAAATTTTTGAGTTTTCAAGAAAAAGGAAAGGGGAAGCATAAAGGAAAAACAAAAGGAGCTCCAGAAAAAGCTTTTTGCATCCTTTTTATGGCTATTTATAGAAATGCTCTGTTCTCTCTGTGCCTGATGTCTGTTCTTCGTGCCTTCACCAGAGACTGGGATCTCATTCTGCTCTCACTTCAGTGATTTTTGGAGTCTCTAAACTATTGATTTCTCTCAGCAGAATGGGAGAAGATCACAGGTTAAAAATCTACTCCAAGTCTGTTTATTACATTAAGACCCTTAACACGCCTCCTCTCCGTTTCCTAGGATCCAGATATCTTTGTAGATAGAATAGAATCCATGTAAGATTTTTTTTTTTCCATTTGGAAGAAGCTCTTCAGCCTGAGGGTGGTGAGACACTGGAACAGGTTGTCCCATAGAGGTGGTGGGGGCTCTGTTCCTGGAGACATCCAAGACCAGGCTTGCTGAGGCTCTGAGCAACCTGATCTAGTGCAGGATGTTCCTGCTCACTGCAGGGGGTTGCACTAAATGACCTTGGAAGGTCCTTTCTAACTCAACAAATTTTATGGTTCTATGACTCTAAGATAGGTGTCATTCACGTGCCCAAGATAATTTCCTTCTAGATAATATATTAAGATTTTTCCTACCCTACCTTCAGTTGGGATTCTCCAGGAACTGTAATTCCAGCTCTGCAAAAAGTGGAAGAAACACTTAGAATTTAGAAAAACATGTGTGTGGCCTTCCCTGGGGCAACTGGAGAGAATTCTGCTTTGCAACATCTGCTCTAAGGGCAGCTTTTCAGCTTTGTGGGTGGGAATAATGTGTGAGTTCAACTTGGCTTAAACTTTCTCCTCTTGATTAGAATTTATTTTTTTTCCCTTAACCTTTCAGCCCTCATCCCAGTCTGTCATTAGAACTTCTTTGTGCCATTTTAGACTGAGTCTGAGGAGTTCTTGCCTGATTAAATCCCAAGCTTTTAGGTTGAAGGCATGGATAATCATGGTGGTTTTAATGGGGCTGAACATCTTCTTATGTACAAGCTTATATGTTTTTGTGGGCTGGGCTTTTTGGAAATTTAATAGTCTTTTCTAGAAGTATTTCACTCTGGGATGAATCCATTTGGGTTTATTGTCAAGTTATGAATTTGAGGCATCAGATAAACCTCGTTCATATTAAAAAATAAATTTAGAATATTTTTTTAAAAAAACCCAAACCCCTCAAATCTAGGAAAATGAAAATTATTTGGAAGGAAATGAACAAAAGAATGGTGAGAGATACTCTAAGGCATTCTATTTTAGCTATCAAAGTGGAGAGAAGAAAGTGAGCAAAGCTCCTAATTAAATGCTAATTGTCTTGTCTCATGTGTGCTGCATCGTGCAGTTGGAGCTTCAGATTTCACGCTCATTATAAACAACATCTCTTTTCACATCTCTTAAAAAATAATAACATTTTTTTTTCCCCCTGACATTCTCAAACCTCTTGGCACTGAGAAATTCTTGAAGTAATTCCAGGGCTATTTTTTTGAAGTGAATTTTTTTTCCCCCATCCTGCCAGATATTGGTATGAATGTTAACCTGTAACCTAACACTGCTTTGGTGCAGGTACAGCCCAAGGACTGGCTTGTGATACAGCCAGCCCTCATCTCTGGCTCACTGCTGCTGTTTTGGGGTTGCACAGACCAGAAATAAGCAGTAATTCTTAGCAGCAAATTCTGATGTAATCTTGCAACTATTTGTGGGAGGAGTTTTGGAGGAACATCACTTAGTAAGTCTGCTGCATGTGTTGCTAAAAGATAATGATCTGACTTCATGGGATATCCTGGGCATTTGTCATTTTGAATGTATAGAGGTAACCAGAGCCTGAGATTTTGGAGGGGAGATGATATCCTAGAGGAGATAGACCTTAATTATTCTGGAAACTTCTAAGGGCAATGAGATGAAACCATGTTTAGACAACCAGGTTGTTCCTTTTGTTTCTGCTTGAGGTGTTTCCATCTGTGTCCTCCCTTTTCTGCATCAGTAGGGTTAAATAGGTGTTGTCCCAAAGCTCAGTTGGGATTATGCTTGCAAAGCTGTGGAGAGGGGAGGACCACTGCTGGTTGTGCCAGCAGAGGACAGTGCTGATATGTTCTATCTCCCTCTCATGTCACCCTTTGCTCTCTGGGCTTGTAAATACACCTTTTAAACCCTGGTGATCCACCTCACTGGGTTCTCTGTAAATAAATGAAATGCAGACAGGCAGTGACTCAATATTATCTAGTATTTAATGCTTTTTTTCTTCATTGAGGAGCTGCTTTGAATCTCCTTGTTTCATTTTTTTCTCTGCTTTGACTAGCAGGGAGCTTGCATCTGACACCAGGAGGTCATCCCTCTCTACTTGACTCCCTCTTTCCATAAAACATTGGGTGCTAAGAATTGAAATGTGAGGAGCTGGCTCTTGTAGAATTCTCCTCACTTAGATATTTTACTATTAATATCTCCCACGTGTCAGGGCACTGAGAGTGTGATGCTGTTCCTCTCCAGTGGCTGTTTGACAAAACACATGAAGTGCTTGTACTCTAGAGTGCTTTTTATTATTATTTTTTAAAAAAAAATTGTAAATTCACATTGCAAACTTTGAAACTGATTTTTTTTTTGTAAGCAAAGCTGCATTTAGGGCTCATTTGTTTTTAAAGAGCAAATACTATAATGATGGTTGCAGTCTTCCTGATACAAGCCTTAGTTTTCAAAATTTTCCCAAATCTAGAAGAATTTCAGCCCTTTCATCTTAATGTAAATGCCAACTCACTTGAGTTTATCTACAGGGGAAATGAAATCATGCAAGTGGTTTTTTGAATTTATGAAAAAATTAAGGGAAACAGTAAAAAATACAGCATTAGGACAAATTAATGATGCTTTGAATTTTAAAACTGAGATGTCATTGAATATTTCTGCTTTTATTTGGGTGCAGGAAGGTGCTCTCTCTTCCATTTTTCTGTTTTATCTGCTATTGTATCAGCTCATCACTGGGTGACCATGGATTTGGAATAAATGCTGGTTATTCCCCCCAGTAGAATTAGGATATTAGATACAGAAAAGCAGTGAAGATTTGCATTTTTATTAGGGTTTAGATTTAGGGTTCTTGATGAATCTCCCTGCCTTAGGCTCTTGCTTTCTAACTGGAATGTGAATCTGTGTCACCCCCTGCTCGATGAGGTATTTTATGTATTTTTTCACCTTAAATAATACCACAGCAGTCTTCTTTCATTAAGAACTGTGTGATAAATATTAAGAAAGAGAAATTGCTTCATTTCTCAACAGCTTTTTGCCTGCATTAAAGGAAACTGATACCTGCATTAGAGCATACTGAAAAACATGTGTTTTTAGTGATAAGGTAACAGCACAGAGGGGAAAAAAATAATCTGTGCTGTGGAATTTTGTTAATATTTTGACTCCTGGGGCAGTATCTTTAGCAAATTGTTAAAGCTCCATCTTTTTGGGTGAATGGATTTGCCTGAAACACATCACAGTTTGTTGCTGGAAACCAGTGCACCTCCTGCTTTCTCTCTGTATATTCTATTTTTAATACCTCCTAGAAAAAAAAAAGGCTCTAGCAGAAGAGGAGTGGCCTTTGTAAATGGGAAGAGATCTCATTTACTTCTGCAAAAATCATCTCATGGCTTGCATTTAATGGCTCCTTTTTGTTTCTGTTGCAGAACTGGAATATGGCAACTCCTATGAAATAGAATATATGGAGAAAATAGGCTCCTCTGTGCCTGTAAGTTCTCTGTTTCCATTCACACACATTCCCTGTTCATAATCTGTCCTGATAACACCACCAGTCTCACTACCCCTTTAATTAATTCCACTCTGCCTGCAGCACATTTGCAAAACCAATTCCTTTAAATTGGCACAACTGGGATAAACTGCATGTGCTTTGTTGCCCCTTATCCAGTAGAGCTTGTTCCATTTTATTATTTGATTTTTTTTAAGCTAGCATCACAGTGATTCTTTTGGGAGATGAAAAAGAAACCATTATTTCCAGCAGTGTAGGGCACAGAGCTGTCTGCACCAACTAGTGGAATACTTCAGGAAACTGAGAATAGAACTTTTGAAGAAGAAGGAGGGAATCAGAGGAGAGAATGCCCAGAATTAATGTGAAATATGGAGAGCATATTTCATATTATCAGCTGTTTTGCCTTACTTCTCCTTAATTCATGGATTTCATAGCTCAGCTGGATCCAAAACAGGAATCAGGAGAGAATGCACAGGATGAATGTGAAATATAGAATGCATATTTCATGTTATCAGCTAGTTTTGCATTATTCTCTTTAATTNGCATATTTCATATTATCAGCTAGTTTTGCATTATTCTCTTTAATTAATGGGTTTTATAGCTCAACTAGATCCAAAACAGGAATCAGGAGAGAAGGCCCAGAATTAATATGAAATATGAGATGCATATTTCATATTATCAGC
>VZTY01001899.1:0-24571 GCA_013400935.1 Turnix velox
TACAAAGATGTTAAATAGACTGGGACTTCTATGACAAGAAGTTGCTCCAATCCTTCATAAGCCAACAAATTTCATAGGGAACAGTGAGAGTGGCCTCCTAATTCAACTGTGCTTCTTAGTGAGCTTGTAGGGGAAATGCTCATTTAAAGAGAACCAACATCACAGGTAGACAGATACACTAATCTGCTTTCACATTCCATAGTATTTCAAAACTTTTTCTAAATTGGAAAGCTGCTGTGTCACTCATTGGTGCATATATCTGTCCTGACAGAGGACCCCACAGAAGGAAACTCCACTTTGGCATGTTGGTCTTTTTTGCAAACTGCACCAGTCTAAAGACCGGACAAGAATGTACTCACTCTGCAAACCTGGAATGAGATCCTGCAAATGGTGCTATATCCAGCAAAGTTTTATAGACTCGGAATTATCTCCAGCATCTGTCAGGAAACATGAGAAAGGACATTCTCTCTCTCTCTCTCTGGTTTATGATGTTGCTAATGAGGGTAAGGTTGCCTCCACTCTCTCTTGTCAGCTTTCCCGTGTGCCATCAAGCTATTCCATCATTCCAAGCCCTCCCCTTCAGCCCCAAACTGCTAAATGTTCTTTTCCAAAGGCTGCCACTTAACAGGCTGGATGCACTGTGTAATGCCTATAGATGTACAAAGACTCACCTTAGAATTCTTGGTGGCATCAGCCACTCTTCTCCTGTATAAAACAGTATCACTGGTTTGTGTGTTTCTCTGCTGCTAGACTGATGGAAGACCATGCGACTAGTTATGTGTTGCCTTAGTCCTTGGTGATAAAATGCATCTTCAAAAGGCAATACTGGCATAAATCAAGAGTTCATA
The DNA here is from genome assembly GCA_013400935.1 of Turnix velox. NCBI lineage: Eukaryota > Metazoa > Chordata > Aves > Charadriiformes > Turnicidae > Turnix > Turnix velox. The sequence goes on from VZTY01001899.1 coordinate 849, forward strand.
GCACAACTCTTTCCAGCCGGCTGCTATTTGAGATTAGGACAGCAATAGCCAGAGCCATCAGAGTCAAATGGCACAAGACACAGTAGCATAAAATCCCCTTATAAAAAAACTTTTTTTTTTTTTTAAGGTTTGGCAAAACATTTATAGCCTCAGTAGAAGAGGACAATTTCTGCAAACATATTCCTTAGCTCCCAGTGTTTAAAAGGTTTATTTCTGCACTGCTAATTTAACATCTTGCTGTGCTGCTCTGAATAGGATCCATAGCATGATGAAATTGCCCAGGTTGGAAAGGATCTTTCAGAGCATTGAGTCCAACCGTCAATGTAACACTGACAAAAGCATCACTAAACCTTGTTGCTAAGCAGATTGGCTATGACCTGCTTCTGTGCTCAGATAGCTCCTAACTCTTTATTTGCTACTAAGTAATATATAATAAATAAAAGAGGGAGAACACACATACAGCTAAGTTTGTTATCTGTAAAATGTATATTTTTGTTTAAATTCACTGGTGAGCAATTGTGACCTATTGTTAAGGAGCATGCTTTGCCAGCGTTTGCTAATCACTCTCTCTAACCGTAACAGATAGCCTGGGTGGTCCAACAAACTGTAAGTCAATCTTCAGGTTCAGTGCAAGGCAATACTCTGAAAGAAAAATTACTTGGACAGTTTGTGATCAGCAACTTGAATTACAGCCTTGGTACTCTAGGCACCATAGTGGCTCATTTAAGAAGCATGACCACATGTTTGCAAAGTGAGGGCTGGTTTCTAATTTCACAGCAGAAGCCAAGTTAGAAATCATAAACACATCATGACAGCAGCAGCCTGCACGATACAAAGGAGGAAAAATCAGGATCTAACAGTTAAATGTAAGAGGACAACAATGTATAGCATTTTATGTCATATATATAATATTTATAATGTTGGGCTGGTGGCTGTTGACTAAGAGAGCCTCTGTTCTTGTTCCATTGCTCCAGTCACTGAATACAAATGTGGCATTTATTTTTTCCTCTTGTGAGTACCAGTCCTTACCAGTTCATTAGAAGCTTATTTAAATAAACTTACTATTAAATAATCAATACTTCAATATTGTTCACTGTCTCCAGACAGGTCTCTTTGATATAATTTGGGTTCTGCAGAGCTGCTGAAGGGTGAGAGTGATGAGAAGCAAAGGCCAGGGGCTCTCTCTCTTTCTGTCCCAGACTGAGGCAGGGACACTGCAGCCAGAGTTGACCTTGAGCACATGGAATCAACCCAGAGGGTATCCAGTGTGAGCAGGAGAAACTGCTTCCATTATTAATCTGGAGGAACAATGATGGGAGTCAAACATAAAGAAACAGGCCTTTTGGCAGAGCCAAAATAAATGGGGGAAAAAGCACTAATACTTTGATACCCGTTGGCAGACAAGGCAGGTTTGGGCAGGGGGACAGCTGGAGGGGGTTCAAGGCAAATAAGATAAACCTTGTGGTGTGTGCTAGGTGAGGAGCTGCTTAAGTTCAGCAGAGGGAAAAGTGAAGATTCCAGACGCTGGTCTCCACCTGTGCCACCCAGAGCCAGACTGGATAACTTTGAGCTGCTGTCTTCAAGGCCTAATTAGCTCAGGTTTAGTTTCCAGTAAGCCCTGGAGTCAAGCTTCACAACACTGATCACTTGATCCTAGATCTGACCTCCTCACCTCTCCACAGGGCTGGAGGGGACAGCCTGCACAGGCACCTGAGCTGTTTCCAGGAGCTCTACAGGAGTGGGCCCACCAGCAAGCCTGGGCTCATGAGAAGTTTGGTAGTGTAGGAGCTCACCTGCTCATCCAACTCCATATCAAGAAGTTAGCACCCTTGGTATGACAGCTCCCACTCACTGGAAGCAGAACATTTTGTAAGGAAGGAGGAGGAAGAGGAACCACGTTTTCACTTCCACACACCATCCCATGCTGGCACAGAAGCTCCCACTTGGTCATGAGTCTTGCAGCTACCTCATTTTAATCAGTCCCACAGGATACTCAGATACCAGGAATGAAAAGTGTGTTTTGAGGGCTTGTCCTCCACCAGAGTGCTGCAGCTACAGCTTCTCCAGACAGGTTCAGGAGCAGCAGGACCCGATGCATTTACAAGCTATGCAAACAGCATTACAGAAGATGAGAAGTCACCTTTCTCAGCCATTTATGACCCATCCTCCTCCCCACCCTGCTGCATTTCCAGGACACTCTCCTCACTTCTTGGCTAGTGAATTCCACCAGCAGAATGTTACATGAGTGTTCCATGAGACTCCTTCAGCAGAACTAGGAGAGAAGAAGTGATACCACCTCACCCAACCACCCGTCAGGTGGCCTGAGAACCCAGGCACCATAGTTATTGGATCTGTATGGAAAGGGAACCACGGCTCCCTGATGGAAAGTCATGACCAAAAGTTAGTCAAAATGTAATTTAAATGCACCTGAGAAGTGTCCAAGTGCACCTTGTATGGCACTTACATTGTAACGCAGCCTCAGTGGACCATGCTCGCCATGAAGTAGCAGATGTCCCATCTGGACAGGGATTTCACTTCCTCCTTCAGAAAGGAAAACGGGAACAATTCACTTGAAGTACAGACTTTAAAACACATATGCTGTAACATCTCTGATTCAAAGTTGCCTAGTGTAACAGGACACTGTGCTGGAATGGAAGCAGAGTTTTGTTAGAATAAACTTCACTATAGAACCTAAGACTCCCAATTTAATTATTTTGTTTCACTAAAATTCTAATTTGGCACAGATCTGGCATATCACTCCGGCAATAGGTAGCTCTCGGCACCAAGAAGTGCATGCCATCCACAAGTTAAGGATGTGCTTTAGAACTTAGGTTTGCTCTTGATTCCCAGCAGCAAACTCCATTGGGTGCAAGCTGGAACACACAGGAGGTTCCACACAAATGTCATTTACAACTTTTTCACAGTGAGGGTGACAGAACACTGGAACAGGCTGTCCAGAGAGGGTTGTGGATTCTCCTTCTCTGGAGAGATTCAAAACCTGCCTGGATGCCTTATTGTGTGACCTGGTCTAGGTGTTCCTGCTTCAGCAAGGAGAATGGACTAGATGATCTCTTGGGGTCTGTTCCAGTCCCTGATATTCTGACATTCTGTGATTTTATGTGGATGTTACATAGTCGTGTGTAATATCTCCTTCAATTACATGCAGTCTGGAAAGCAGCTGAAGATGCTTTTAGAGGTCTCCACATGTAAGATTTTTTCTTATTTTAAAGGATTTTTTCAGTCAGAGGGTGCAACAAGTAATTAATTATTAATGTAGCCTGGAGCCATCCAGCCTCCCTCAGCAATTCTTCCTAAAACTCTAACTTTCCTGAAAACACTGAGAATTATCCATTCCCCTGCCCTAAAACACTTAAGACGTATCACCTGCCTGGAACAGTCTTGCTAACCCATCTAATACTCTTGACTACCCATACCCATAAAAATTGAGTTTAGGTTGAAATACAAATATCCATATGTGAGCAACCTGATCTAGTATAGTAGGGGTGTTGGACTAGATGGCCTCAGAAGGTCCCTTCCAACTCTATGATTCTATGTGTGCACATGGGCACCACAATACATTTCTTTAGAAAGACCTCAAGATGCCTTTGACATACACTTGTTTAAAAATGTGCTGAAAGCTTTGTGAACATGCCTCACTTCTAACACTCCCAAACTCATCTGGATCTTCAGCTCAGCAGCTCAATACCTGCAGCACCAGAAGTTAACACTGAAGTTGGACATGGGACACGGCCAGGCAATGTCAGGCCAACGCTCCCCTCATTCCACTCTCCACACCTCCTCAGACTGAGGAAATACCCTGGCATGGTCCTTCCCTGAGAAACTGAAACCTGAAGTCAGGAGCACATGTTACAGTCTTGTCATTGCCTCTAGGGCCCACCCACCAGGATGGTGCCAGTGCATTGCCTCGGCTATCTGTCATAGTGTCAGAGGTGTTAACACCCAGTTACAGGAAAAAATGAGCTCTGCAACCAAGGGAAAACCCATGCTGCCTTCATGTAAACTTGGAAGTTTTTTTAGTTCCTTTTGTGAAGGATTAAATAAATTCAATTGCTTTAAGATGTGTTTCCATCAAATGGAAAACAAGAGGATCTTTCAATGTGTAGCTACTCTTCCAAAGTACAAGGCACATTATAAACAGAAAGATTTTGCTAATGCAGGATAGTGGGGAAATTAAACTGTCTAGCGTTACTGAAGACTAAAGTTATTTTAATCAACATGTGAGACTTCCGTAAGTTTGAGAAACACAATTTACTTTTCTCCATTTTTATTGTGTTCATTTTATGTGCCCATTAATATGGGGATTGATACTTGTGGTTTCCAGGGTCCATAGTGAGCTGTTATTATGAGTTTAAAAGGCCAGTACAGAGAATGGCACCAGACATCACCTTCTGCACATCAGCATGTAGGATCCTCCTGCTTCTGTGGGGATTAGGTTACCGGTGAGCAAGAAGGCCTTCATGGTCAAAAATACCCTGGGGCAGTCCACTTTCCAACTTTCCATAATAAGCAGCAAGGAAAGAAAATCTGCCCCGTGTCCTCACAGACATAGCAGTCCCGTTCCCTCTCTCTTATAGGGTTTGGGTGCTCCTACCTTGGGATCAGACAGTTCCTTCTCCTGTGCCAGAAAAAACAAGGAGATGCTCAGTCTTGAAACTGTGCAGAGTCTGTCCCCATGTGCCACCCAGGTGATGGAGGCACCTTTGCAGCTACAACAAGAGGATGAAGTGCCACCTGAGGGGTCAGGCTGTTCCCACTGCTCCCTCCTGCTCCTGTCACCCCACTATGAGATGATGCAGGAAATGGAGGGGGTGGGAAGCTCTAAACTAATGCTATAGGAGCAAAATAGGGAGTGATTTCCTCTGGCTTTTTGCCCATTAAGTTCCCTGAATGAAGCCAAGACTTTCTATGAGAGCTTAGTAAAGCAGCCTACTAAATGAATACAGGGGAGGGAGGAGGAGGGCCAGGCAGACACTGATGGAGGAAGAAGCCATGCTAAAGGGAGTAAAAAGCCCAAATGACCACCTTCCCATGGGATATGGACATTTTGTCTCAGCAGGGGCTGAACCACATGCTTGTGACTTCTGTCTGTCAGAAGAACATGGAAAGAAGATGAACCTTTAAAGACTTCTTTCAGCATTGGGAAATCCCCACGAAGGTGCAGGCAGAACATCCTCCATATCTAGTGACTGAAACAAAAAAGAAAACCAGCCATCACCTCTTCCTCCACAGCCCATCCCAGGAGCCTTAGGCATGCCAGGGCTGCCTCTTGTCACCAAGAGGTCTGACACCTGTCCCAACCCACTGATAATGGCACCTCAGGCTGCTGAGAACAAGATGCTTGCTTGCCCAGAAAAGGAGAGTCCATCCAGGGAATGGGAGCTGGGGGCATAATACAATTCAGGCTTCTGTGGTTATTTCTCTGATGTGTGGGAGGACACCCTTGATGGAGGTCACTTCACACTTCTGGCAATCCCCTCCTCCACAACCATTCACAGTACTGCTTTCCTTGCCATTCTTGCAGGCATCTGACAATTTATTGATCATCTCCTGGCGTAAGTTTGAAGCTCACCATGCTGCTGGGCCAAGCAGCCTGCCATTACTGTTTGGGAAATGGTGTCAGTAGAGCAGGGATCCTCTCCAGAGCATGTTTTTGTGAGTACTTAAGGATGCAGGCCCTGAGATAAGGTTTGTGCTGCATCCAAAACCACTCCTGTCCTAAATACAGCTTTCAGACACAGTCTCACATCAGCAGCCTGGCCTCACTGACAATAGTGCCTGCTCCTTGCTAACAAGGATGCCCCATGTACCACACCTACAAATGCTGCATATATCAAGTACAGCCTGAGGAACATATCTAAAAAAAGGTGTTTCCCAAGAAAAAATTGATCTTGCAGCATGCAAATGCTGAAAGCAGGGAGAACACTGCCACCAACACACAGACCCCTGCCCTGGCAGGAATTTTCCAAGGTTATTTCTAAGTTCTCGCCTCTGTGGCATCAGCCATGAGCATTCTCCCTAAGCCTCACATCAGGTGCCTTTCCCTTGCTCAAAGACTTTCTTATTTATATATTGCTGATTTGATCCTGAAGGATGGCTCTGCAAGGGAGATACTCAATATGAGTTTCTGAGACATGCCTTCAAGCCCATTAGCCCAAGCACTGGTGGCCAGCTACGCAAGGCAGCAATGGGGCTCAGTCTGGGCTTCAGATCCTACACAACTGAACTGAGCAGCCCAAGCTGAAGCTCCACACTGCAAGCTTTACTGGTTTGATGCTACCAACCAGGATGTGATGTTGATGGGCTTATCTGAAATAAGGGCACTACAAGCATATCTCAGCCTGTTTTAACAATATTGCTGTTTTTTCCCATCTGATGGGTATTTTGATGAGGATTTCTGCCTTCCGGGGGAAGACCTAGAGAAGAATTTTATGAAGGGAGCAGCTGACCAGCAAGGGCACTAGCTGCTCTCAAAGATGTCATATGAGATTTTTTACAGGATGCCAGAGAGGGAAATGAAATCAATAAGATCACAGGTTTTCCAGGCATGGATTCCCAGTCACCCTACCTGTAACTATTAACACCAGCATTACTTCACAGTGAACAAACTCTACCCGCTCCCCTCTCCGACATGTGGCCTGAGGCTTCTGTAACATTTAATACTATTTAGGCTCTCAAAATAGAGATTTAATGAGGCTCAAATGCTGAGTTTGTGCTAGACCTTCCAGAGGGAAAGTTCATTTCAGCTTGCTGGCCTAATAACCATGAACCTGAAAAAACTCTGATATAAATAATACATTTTTTAAAAGGTGCTGCTTTACATGTGTATATGCATGTCTGCATAATTTTGTGGATACTCCCATGTGCTTGTATTTGCAAGTGCACCCCATGAAGTTTCTGGCCATGAAGTTTCTGAAGTTTATTACACATAAATAGCGTAATCAATGTGTATCTATGTTGCAAAAGGGCAGTCTTGTATTTATAGTAAAGGGAAAGTAAACTGGGAGATGGAAGATCTTTTTTATTAGTATTTCTACAGGATTAAAACAAAAAAACCCCCTGCTGCTGGATGGTTTAAGGTTCTCCAAGAAGAAAAGAAAGAAAGGAGGAAAATTTGAGAAAGTGTCTGTGGAAAGGTAAAGACAGGAATGTAAGTACTGGAATTTTTAGGTGTTTTAGGTATTATGAACCTTAAATAGTAAATTAGAAAACTTGAAAAATGTCTCCAGAACAAGAACCCATGAGCACAGGAACTTAAAGGGTCAGTCTTCATGAAATTGTGAAGTCTCCATTTTCAGGTTCCCGGGAGTCTCTCTGATGTTTTGCCAGCAGGACGGGGATGAGACCTCAGCAGGGCCTGCAGGCAACCACCTGGTCACAGGATGGGGATGAGACCTCAGCAGGGTCTGCAAGCAACCACCTGGTTTCACAGAGTTATGAGTGTATCCAGGAGAGTAGGCTGCCAGAAGAGACTCTCAGCAGCTGACCATCCATCTACCAGTTATCCAGTAGCACCATGCTGGTCACTGACAGCTCTGGGACAGATATGAGAGAGGCAGAGGTGGCATTTCTGATCTCTTTGCTACCCCAAAATGCAGAGGTGGGTCTACAAGAATCAAAGAATGGAAGAGCTGCAGAAAACAAATTCTTCTCTAGAATCCTCCACAAAACTAAACCAGGAAGTGGACAGACAGAGTAAACAGTAAGGCCCCAAAATGGCATGTAACATACTTTTCTTCTTAATAGATATATCTGCAATTATGAGAGCTCTGCTTGGTCTCAAGTCAGGACAATCTGCTCATGCCAAGCTACTTACAATGCCCACAAACCATGCCAGTTTGCAGAAAATATGCATGCCCTGACCAAAGAAAGGAGAAATATTTCTGAGACTAATTGGATAATAACAGTATGAAACTGTAAGTACAGTTCAGTATAAAATACTATGAAACAGTACTCAATACCAGCAAGCCCTGGGACTGGGTATTTGTTACATAAATACTTTGAACATATGAACATTAAAATAAGTAAACATCAATTTGCTCGGTGTGAGCAAATAGGAAATAAGCAATTCCATTCAAAAGAAGGCTTGTGGATGGTTGCACACTTTCCCTAGGCAGAGGGTGAGAGGACAATATAGGTATAAGCTTACTGGGACTGAGAGGGCTGAAGGGACTAAACAGATGACCTGCTGTGTTTGTACTGGCAAAGCTTTTTCCCTCTCCTATTTGGGACTGTGTGTCAGTACAAATACAGTGTTTACTGACAAACGTAGTCTTAAAAGTTCTAAAAAGCTAATCCAGCATATGTCATACAACTGTCATTCCTGTTGCATTGGCAGGAATGGGACTAGAAAACTGGCTTCCAGTTCTTTAATTTCTATGGTCCTAGGAAAATGCCTCACCACTATAAAGATATGAACTGCACTTATGTCAAAGCATCTACCAAGATACATTTTTGCTGTGTCTCCTTACATGGGATTTCACCACTAATACATATTGAAAGAAAGATTTTAAGAATTTTCAGGGATCAATGTATTAAAGGAAACTTGGTGCAAAACCATTCTTTTCTTTCAGTTCTTACTTGACAAATCAACTGATAAATCTCACGAGTCAACTGAGCTGATCACCTTTGCCAATCCAAAGGAAAACCTGAATTCTGGTTATAAAAGGTAAAGATTATGTGACCAAGAGCTCAAAGTGGACCAAGCATTCAAGAGAATGACAATTTAATAGACACAGTTGGCCACCTAAGACTGATCTGGCCACAGTTCAAGATTGGACTAAATCAGATCCAAACTGGGAACTGATAGATCTCCCTTAATCTTGTAGTGATTAATTTTGTTAAAGGTCAAAATTCTAAACTCACTGCCCAGAAACCCTGCAGTCATTGCCACTGGAAAATGGGAGGGGAAAAAAAAACCCAAACCACAAAACCAAAAAAAACCCACAAAACCAAAAAAACCCCACAGGGAGCAAATACATGGCTTTAATGCACATAAAATTGCTCCTTTCAGTCCCTCTAATTAAACCACAAAACAAACAGCACCAAAAGTTTCACCTTGCAGATGATCCTTCCCCAGGTTCCCTTTTCATTGCCCCTTTCACCAGCTCTGCCCCTGTCTGTCATGCTATAAAGCACAAGCCAAACAACTTGCCTTGTGCCCCAGCACAGGTGTTTGCCAAGCTTCCCTCCTCCCAAATTGATCACCAACTTGCTGTTCGACTCCAGGGATGTGACACATCAGGGATGTGCCTGATGTCACTACTCAGACATCCCCGGTCTGATTTGCTGCCATTGGCAAAGACCTAGGAATTCCCTATGGAAACCAGTCCTCCAGCTTCTGAGTGTAATGTTACTAACCTTAGCGTTTTCCCAGAAGGATAAAGTGCAGTGAACTTCTTTTTTTTTGTGGCTGTTTCCCATGTGAATGGATTAACTTAGAAACAGACATGGGAGAGATTAATCTTCAAAGTAAACGATGGGTCTCTCCTTGCTGAAGTAACCAGGTGATCGAGAGGAGACTCCATGTCTGAAAGTTCAAAGGTTAAAACTGAGATGACTGGTGCCACATAAATAAAAGTCGTGCGATGCTACAGGATCTTTGAAGTACTCACTGTGGATGAAGTCCTGTGCTTCATCTTTCTGCTAAACTTATTTGTGTCATATAATTCACTGACTGACAAGTGCTGAGGAAAAAGAAGCACCAAATGTGCCTGGACCTAAAAACCGTCATGTGGACTGCAGTAATTCATTGCTCTTGCAGCATCTCATGGAAGATTTTCCACCAGGCACTAAATGTGTCCCTGCAAAAGGAAAGGAGATTTTGTGACATGTAATTTATATCTTTAAGTGGATACTAGAATACCTGACAGAGCAAGAAGCTCAGAGAAGAAGTAGGTCAGGGTACATTTAATGGTGTACCAGAGAAGTTTTTATGAGGCTCAGCTTTATTTAAACCTGGATTTTAAATGAGTTGTATGCACAACATGACTGTTACTGCCTGCACCATGACCAAATCTTCTCTTTCAGCCTAACAGTCTTTGTAGTGGCTGTAAAAGTTATTCCCAAACAAGCACAGTCAGAGCAGGTCTTTTAGCCTTATTTAAAAAGCATACTTGGATTGGTCACCACATAACACTCAGTCCTCTTTTCATGACTTACATAATTTTTTCAGTTAAAACTACAGAGCACAAATAGGTGGGGTGGAGATCACTGACATCATGGTACTTTTCAGGTAGCTATAAAAGATGAGAAGTCCACTTGTAAGAACTAAGGTGACAGTAGGGATGATCAGGTTTTGGAAGCTTCTAAACAGCTGGAGAGGGAGAACTGAAAGGGAGGACATGGAGAAGAAAAAAAGGTGGATGCAGGGCAACACAGTCGACTCCTGATGAAAGGGACCTTTCAGATCATCTAGACCAACCATCAACCTAACACTGACAAAAGCCATAGCTAAACTGTACCTCTAATCATGCTTATATTCAAAAATATATAGCTGGTAACAAACATCCTGCTACTTGTAACACAGCGTAAGTTAAAAGAGGAAAACAAAGGGAAGCCAATAATTAGACCTTCCAATTTAACTTCAGTTTGTAGGCATGCACTATTAAAACAATTAACTGAAAAACTACTAATTGATAAACAGTATCCAGAATGGATTTGATAAGTTGTGTCAAGCCAAATTATCCTCCTTCTACCCCAGTGTAGATTTCCTAAACATCAGGAGATGCTGACTCTGGTAAACTTTGGCACAGCTTCTTCCTATAGGACTAGAGAATCACAATATAAATCAAACATCCAACAGTACACATGCAAAGCCAGAAAACACTTCTCATTGACACAAGTGAATATGCTATTGGAAGAGAAGAATAAATCAAAGAGAGTTCCATGTGCTCCTTTGTGGAACTCACTATGTTTATAAACTCAGAGTTATTACATTATCTACTAGTTATTTGTTATTACCTACTCTGCAGTTATTAAATGTACAGGTAATGTGAAGCTGAGAGGCATTGCTGGAATGCTTTCGAAACCAGAGTTAGATGGCAAGCCTGTATAGACAAAAGAAACAAACCTAGAGGAATGATAATTGAGGAAGGTACAACAGATATCTGCAGAGCCTCAGAGTTGCTCCACACTTGCCCATGTTCTGAAAACTGAGGGATAAACAAAGGGTTGCATGTTCTGATTTATATGAATCTGTGTTAAATTGAGGTAAAAAGAGGTGAAATTATATTTTCTGCATCTTAAAATGAATGGATTTATTAATGGAAGCCTAGGAGCTTGCAAATGTATCAGCAAAATGTATCAACAAATGTATCAACACATTTTGGGGCTGTAACATTTAAAACTATTTATAACTATAAATAGCAATGATCTCCAGATAAGTAACTCACTTGGGTGACTAATGACTCCTGAGAGTATCAGTTTTCCAGACAGAGAATTAAATGTTGAGTCTCAGACATTAACACAATGTTCACAATAAAGGTAACACTAGCAGTGTCCATAATGTTTGTTATCATCCCTAACTATGCTAATCTTCTGAAGAAGCAATAGATAGAAACAGAATGAAACTTCAGAGCAGAAACATATGTGGAATGGAGTTCAGCACTCAAAGACTGCACAAACATGCCAAAATTACTAATTCTTCCCTTGCAGCAGCAGGAGCAGAAATGTTTGTTCCACTGGCTCATGGCCAGATCAAGTTCCCTGTCAGCCAAGAGAAGAGAACAGCCAGAGCAATCTCCTGCCAGGAGTCCCAGCACACGGATGAATTCTAACAGTTGCCACTGGGAAACAAAGTGGTTGCATCCATCATGAACAATGCAGGAATACAAAATCCCTACTGAAACGTGGAGCATCCAAAGGTAAGCAGCCAGAAGCAGGCTTTATGATGACATCTTCCATAATTAAAGTAAGGACCTTCCATTAAGCAGCACAGTTACAACGCCAGAAATGCTGCCAGAGTCTCAGGGAGTTCAAAAGGGAGAGAAAGTTTTTATGCATTGCACATTTGTTATCTGGTATTATCTGTGCTCCCAGAGTTCGTGACCAATATAAAAGACATCAATTCTCTGTATGTGTCAGTTTCACAAAAATCAGCATCTAACAAATACGCATCAGAATAAGCATTCTGATACATTACAACTTGAGTGGGCTAATTAATGACAAATAAACACAACGAGAAAGCTGAGATCACAGGAAAAACTAGAATAAGAAAACAACCATTAGTTATCAAACAATGTCAGGGATTGGATGGGACCTCAGGATGAGATCTCAGGAGATCATCTAGTCCGATCCCCCTGCTGGAGCCAGAACACCTAGACCAGGTCACACAGGAATGGGTCCAAGTTCATTTTGAATGTCTTCAGAGAAGGGGACACCACAACCTCTCTGGGCAGCCTGTTCCAGTGTTCTGTCACCCTCACTTCTGTGGAACCCCCTATGTTCCCACTTGCACCCATTGCCCCTTGTCCTATCATTGGAAGTCACTAAGAAGAGCCTGGCTCCATCCTCCTGATACTCACCCTTTACACATTTATAAACATTAATGAGGTCATCCCTCAGTCTCCTCTTCTCCAAGCTAAAGAGACCCAGCTCCCTCAGCCTCTCCTCATAAAGGAGATGCTCCAATCCCTTAATCATCTTCGTGGCTCTGCACTGGACTCTGTCAGGCAGTCCCACGTCCTTTTTGAACCGAAGGCCTCAGAACTGGACACAGTATTCCAGATGTGGTCTCACTAGGGCAGAGTAGAGGGGGAGGAGAACCTTTCTCAACCTACTGACTATGCCCCTTCTAATACACACTAGGCCTTCTTGGCCACAAGGGCACATGTCAAATGAACAAATCACCTCATAAGAATTAGACAATGTTATGGATGCCATTACTTTTTAACTTGGGAAATACTAAATTATACTAAACAAATAACAAATTACTGATCATTTTCAGGCAACTAGGAATGGTGCTTTTGATAGCCCTGCACTCAGCATGTGCATATGTTCCTGCATATCCACATCCTCAGGAAAAAAAAATGAAGGTGTTGGTCAAAAGTCAAGTTTCTGATTCAAATTAAGTATTGAACTTCCAAAAGAAATATGTCTATTTCCAGCCTAAAGGGAAAAAAATGGGTTTTTATTAAAAAGTTTAATTTAAGAAAAGAAACTTATCTGTTTTTGATACCCATGCCCTCTAGCCTTCGGTTATTTTTCACTGAAACATAGGAAAATACTTATTGTTTTATATTTTTGTAGTTGTTATTGTACAATTTTCTACACAAATCAATTCTGACAGAAGATTAGTGAAAGGTCACCTCTATTGTTCCTACTGCAAATATATCTAAGTGTCTGGTATGAAAAGCTGTATTTATAATCCAAGGAAAAGGATAGGGAATGTCTGATGTGCTACTGAAAATTAACAGGTCCCAAGTTTAGACTGGGGATAATGTCAGTCTTTGATAAACAGCCATTCTTTTTTCAAATCCAGCTGTCTCTTGCATATCAAAACAGTCAGAGGTGCTTAGAGCAGTGTATAGCTTATTATAACAGTCAACATATACTCTGATTGAGTCATGTCAAATCACATACCTTTAATAATTTTCATATTTGAGGACAAACTTAGATTACTTTGCATCATGCATTGTTTTCAGAACAGACTTCTATTTCCAGGAGTGATGTAAGGTTCCAACTAAATGATGCCATGCCTCTAAGAAATCATGTTTTCTTAGATGTTTAATTAAAAAAAGTTCTTCAGAAGTTTAGAAAATATTTATAATCAGTATTTGCAAAGGTGGGAGCTTAAACTTAAGACTCTTAATTCACATGTAAGCATGTAAAGAAAAGCATTATGATTTTCAGTGACTCCTGGCAGTGAACACTTACAGATTTTAGGTTGGATGTAAGAAAGAAGTTCTTTATTGAGAGTGGTGAGAAACTGGACCAGGTTGCCCAGATTGGTTCTGGATGCCCCCTCCCTGGAGGTGTTTAAGAACAGGATGGATGAGGATTTAGCGACCTGGTCTAGTGTGAGGTGTCCATGCCCATGGCAGGGCGTTGGAATTAGATGATCTTTGGGGTCCCTCCTAACCCAAACCATTCTATGATTCTATGATTTCCAAAGAGTTACTCACCACCAAACATAATCTACTTTAAAATCTCCCTAAAACCACAGAAATCTTAAAAGTGAGAGCTGCCTAATGCTGTAAAGTCAAAACCCAATTCCTTCATAATTAAATCTTTTCATTACATATTTAGAAATTAATAAAACAAAAATTATCCATCAGAAAAGATAACATCCCCAATTCTGAATATAAAATACATATTTGTATCTAAAGCTTCTAGTCTTTGACACATTAGCAATACTGAGGCCACTATAAAGACCCTTACTGCCCAGATGGAAAGCTATTGCAGTAGCCTATTTCCATGCACCAGAGGATTAAAGAACTTCAGAGTCTCTCCTTCTTCTGCATATTCAGGCACTCATTTGCATTTCTCAAGACTCTGATGGTTATTAGCCAGCCTATATTTAACAGTGCTTATGCAGAGAAGAGTTTTAAGTATGGAAAAGAGTATTAAGTATGAGTGAAGAAAATGGACAGAGAAAGCAGGAAGTAAATTGGCAGCAGCTTGCTGTATACAGAAAGCATGAGAAAATATTCTTTTGGTGATTAAGAGATTACACATGGATAGATTTAATGGGATGGATGCTCCCGAAGGACTGTTCTGAAAACAGCATGTAAATAAAACAGGACCAGCTCAGCAGGTGAAATATAGCAGGTAGAACTGAAGAAGGAGGAAAAATTACAAAAAAAAAAAAAGAGAACTCAAAAATCAGACAAAGAAAGAAGCAAAACAACATTATAGCAAAGCACATAAGTGTCCATTAAGCATAAAGGTGGAAGCAATGAATTAAAAACTAGAAAAATAATTTGAACTTCTTCTTAATTCTTTTTCTTCTTCCTTGCATGGTAGACGTTGTAACTCCCAGTCCCCTTTTGCTAAGTATCTCATTTATAAAGCTCTAATTGGTGGTAAGTATTAATTGCAATAGTGTGATTTCCACCTATGATCTGGCATTACTCTAAAGCACTTTCTTTTCTGGAGTCTGCTGGACATCCTGAATGTGAGCTATGGCCCATGGAGCTGCTACCTCAACTGTTTGAAGTGCAACTCACATAGACTCTGCTGCTGCTGCCTTTCCCTCAGTTTTATGCTTCTCCGTGTTGGTTTTGCTTGGAATTTTTTAGTCAGGCCAGTCACGTAGATAAATAAATCCTACTATCTTTTTCAGCTTGATTACAGTTGAACTTCCCCATTTCTGTCCATAATGCTTATGTTTTACAATAGTAACACCTGTGAGGCTGGCATTCCTCTCATGGCAGGGGTGGTCACTGAAACACATCACCAAGATAACAAGTACTTCTGAGATGCTCTGCTTCATTCACTTCTCAGGGATCCCAGAGTTTGACAACATCCAGTCAGCAGAGTGGTGGTGGTGCACTCAGAGTACAAGCCAGAACATTTTTATTTTTCATTAAACATGTGAAAAACAGAGTTTCACTTTGTGATGGCACCATCTATCACCCAAGTAATTGGGTATCCTAATTTACATGAGACTTATGAGGAAGAAAAAATTTCTTCTGATCACATACTCTGCCACAGATGATTTTAGAAAAAATTTTTTTTTCTAGAGAATACTGAACACATAACACTATAAAGCATTGCTGTAGAATATTGGAGCTGTCTTCCACAAGTCAAAGACTGTGTTTATTGAACACAACAGAGCTTTTATCATACAGTAAAGCACAGCCCAGGGGACAACTGTACATTGGTACCTAAAGCACTAGGCATATCTCTCCTGTTTGTGAATGCCATGTAGATCCAGTGTGCCAACAACTGTTGAAAAATCTGATTGATCTGTTGAAAAAACGTGATGCCATTCTAGACAACTCATAGTGAGGATTATTATCTGCAGTCTCCATAGTATCTCAGTATCTGGAGTCAGCAGGAACCAGATTTTCCAAGCAATTGTCTTTATTTCTTCTGAATTACCACTAGCAGTCTGTATTTTCCATAATGAATAAACACTACTTACTGAGAGTGGCATGAGCACTCCAAACAGCAGAACTCAGACCTAATTAACTCAGCAAGTAAAGAAACATAGAATATATTGAATTGGAAGGAACTTTCAAAGGCCATCTAGTCCAACCCCTCTGCAGTAGACAGGGACATCCTGCACTAAATCAGGTTGCTCAGAGCCTCATCCAGCCTGGCCTCGAATGTCTCTAGAGACAGAGCTTCCACCACTTCTCTGGGCAACCTGTTCTAGTGCCTCACCTCCCTCATGGGAAAGAACTTCTCTGTAATGTCTACTCTAAATCTACCCTGCTCTAGATTAAAACCATTACCCCTCATCCTATCACTCCACACCCTAGCAAACAGTCCTTCCCCAGCTTTCCTGTAGGCCCCTTCAGGTACTGGTAGGCTGCCATGAGGTCTCCCCAGAACCCGTTTTTCAATTCCTTCTCTAGTCGCTGTGAATAAGGCACCTTTTTTTCTTGACTGGCCAACAATTCTTTAAAAAAACTACTGCGGCCTGACACCCACACGCTCCGCACCAGGTAACGGGTACACAGCACCGGCCTGCCCCGAGCCCTCACAGCTTCTCTCCAGACTTGCTCCAGCGGCGCCTCCTCACACGCCTCAACACAATCCCCATCCAAAATTGCTGGCCTGCGGACAACACCAGCCAGAGCAGGAGGCTGGCTCCGTCAGACTACCAGGCGGATACCACCCCCTCCTCCGCCATTAGCCCGCGCGACAGAACCGGGGGCTCCAGCCCAGACTCCTACTCCCGCCCCGAGGGCCAAGAGGCGTGGCCTCGCGCACGCAGGCCGCCGGCCCGGGGAACCCCTCTCTCCGCTGAGGAAGTCACGTGACGTCCGGGGCTCGGGATGGGCGGCCCGGCGGAGGTATGGCTGCCGTCCGTCCCGAGAGCGGGATGGTGTCACTTCTCTATGAAGGGAGCCTTCCGCCGTCTGGCAGGCGGGCTTTTCTCTCAGCCCGGGTGTTCCGAAGAACTCCGAGCCCGGGTGGAGTCCCGTGGGGTCGCTGGCGGTCGTTGTGGCCACGGGAGGCCGTGAGGAGCTTGGTCTGCTCCGGCCCGGCGGGCGCAACCGTCCCATGGGTGTCCGTGTACCTGTGTTGGCTTCGGATAAAGCTTTGTAGCCTGTAGTAGTGGCCGTTCCCTCCCGAAGAGCCTACAGAGCAGGGAAAGGCGGGCGGGGTTTGTGCTCTGCTGCCCCTCTCTTCCCAGAGGAGGTTTAAACATGGCTGTTCGTCACCTGAGCCCCGTATGGCCTAGCGTCTGCCCTGGGTAGGATTCTGGTAACCAGGGAGCAGTATAATTTATAGACATTAGGAAGAAGTTCTTCCCCATGAAGGTGGTGAGGCTCTGGAACATATTGCCCAGAGAGGTGGTGGAGGCCCCGTCCCTGGAAGCATTCAAGGCCAGGTTTGATGAGTCTCTGAGTAACATCATCTAGTGCAGAATGCCCCTGCTTGATGCAGGGGGGTGGACTAGATGGCCTTTGAAGGTCTCTTCCAACTCAACACATTACGTGATACCTGGGTGGTTCAGGATTCTGCCCATCTCTGCAGCCACTGCTGAGGCTGCAGGCTGTCCCACATGTCCTCTGCCTGGCATCCTCCTCCACCCTTTTTATGCGGGCAAAGATCCTGAAACTCCCTAAGGCTACTGACAACCTCCTTCCCTGCACAGTGCCTTTCCAGAACCCCTGTCAGGGAGAGGCTGGGATCTAGCAGTGGTATGAAACAGCCTTTTATCCCAGTCCCAGAGTGTTTTCATTTTTTCCTTTAAGAAGCTGCAGCACATATAGGGGCATATGTGCTGTCCAGTCCCTGTTCATTCAGTTCAACATCAGCTGTCCTTGTGTATCACTCAGCTCCTCCAGATGTTTGTTGTGACTGGAGGCCCTCTGCCAGCCTGTCACTGGCATTGTCTGACCCTGTGCTGTCTCTCCTCTCCTTGGGGAAGCTCACTCTTTTGTATGCAGCTGCTGCTTCATGGAGTGATTACCACTATAATTTGGCATTCTGTGCCTGTCCAAGTCTACATGTTTTATATTCCTGTGGCTTAGGCTGCTAATTGGAGAGTAAGTGCACTGCTTATTTTAGGATATCAGTTATATGTCTGCCAGTATTTATTGTTGAACACAATGAAGTGTTGTGTTGTTTTGTTTTTTCTAGTTTAAGATCTAAGACAACTGTATTCAAATCTGATTTTTATAACACTGTTTTGGTCTTTTCCCTATGTTATCGAGCTTGAACATTGATCCCAAAGCTATAGGATTAAATCATTGCTGTCAACATGGAGTACTTTTACATAATCCATATGAGTCTACAAACCCGAAGTAATTTGGTTTAATGTTTAGGGGCTTCCTTCATTATTTTCTTTAATAAAATCTGTGAGAGATGAAAGTAATTTTTCCCCTATAGAAAACTGTAATTATAGAAGAGTTTGTATTTGCTGTTTGTTTTGAAGTTTTATAGGAGAGTTATTTTTTTCTTATTGTGTAAGAATTAATATTCTAGTCAGTTACTGCAGTATCTCTCAAATAGCTAGAGACAGGTCTGCAGAGAAGGTAAGAAGCATTTCATTTTGTGCCTTGAAGAATCCTTTGAAGTTAGGAATGCATCATTTTCTAATGGAGAAAATAAGGTGTGGAGTGATAAGGCAATTTACCTATTACAGTGTGGAAAAACTTTGAACCAGATGTCTCTTAACCAGAAGAAATGGAAGTGCACTTGCAATTTTAGTTTCTTAAGAGTTTGATTCTTTTTCATAATCTGTAGACTTGGAACAGGTTTCCTAAAAAGGTGGTGGAGGCCCCGTTCCTGGAGACATTCAAGGCCAGGCTTGATGAGGCTCTGAGCAGCCTGATCTAGTACAAGATGCCCCTGCTTACTGCAGGGGGGTTGGACTAGATGATCTTTGAAGTCCCTTCCAACTCAATGCATTCTATGAACATAGTTATTTTTATTTTAAATTATATTATTTTTTGTTTCATTTGTAGGTTAAAGTGAAAATCCCTTTTGGAAACAAGTTTCTTGATGCTATCTTTTCTGTCCCAGAGAAGAAATCAACATACGGAGTGATTCTTACCCATGGAGCTGGAGGAGATATGAATTTCCCCCACTTGGTATCTTTGGCAGCCTATCTTGCGTCCCATGGAGTTCTGTGTCTGCGATTTACCTGTAAAGGCCTTAACATTGTTTATAGGACTAAGGCCTTCAAAGCAGTTGTGGTAAGGAGTCACCAGGTTATGCCAGAGGTCCCATAGGTGTCATTTGATGAGATCTTTGAATTAAGACCAGAAGCATGTCATGCAGCAGTAAAAAAATTAGAAATTATGATCAATTAAATGGAGCACTGTCTATGAACAGAAACAGCAGGAGTAATTTTTCTTTGGGCAACGGGGGGAGAAAAAAGTTTGAGGAGAGGGTATGAAAAAAGAGAGTGCTTTGTGTGAAAAATTACATCCTGGAAAAAAGAAAGTATTTAGAAAGGAAACATGAGGTAGGTGTTCTGGAAGGGCTTGGTGAAAGAAAGACAAGTGCACAGGAAAGAATGGAAATTTTCTCCTGATTAGCTATTTTTTCTGGGGTATAGGAAGGTAGTTTGAGTGCTTTGCATTGGGGGCATCAGACATTTTTATTTAGGAACTAAGTCCAGTTCTTCAGGAATTAATTTGTATCATGTCATTCTGATCATACACACAGTATTTTGAGGTTAGACTTTTCTAGCTTTAATGGTGATATGTTCCCCATTCTTTTTTGAAGCATAATGTTAGTTACTTGTATTAATACTTGGCTGTGTAAAGGTAATTTAAAGGTTTTTATGGGTTTTTGAACTTGCTGCAAACTAATGTGAAATTACTTACGTTTATTATGTTGTTACTACAAAGCATGAAATAAGAGAAAATAAGATAGCTCTGTGCTGCAAAAGATTCCCATTTTGTGTCTAATAGTCACAAACAAATTGCCCACCCCTCAGCTGCCTTAATTCTGACTTGAAATGTTTCTCTTTATTTCTTTAGGAATACTTGAAGCTTTCTCATGATTATGAACTTTCAGGTGTCTTCCTTGCAGGTATTGTTTTTATTACCTATAATATTCTATTTTATACTGCCTCTAATGACAGCAGTCTGCAATTACTCTATTTTTTTAAGTCTGTCCCACTATGATAAGAAGTGAAGGAGCATGTGTGGATGATGGGTTTCGGTTGGAGATGGGCACTAAAAGCTTGCTGCCTAGTGTAGAACTAGCTAAATAAAGCCTCCCTGGTTAGTATGGCCTAGAGAGAGCAATTCAGCTGTCTGCTAAACCTAATTTATGAAAATCTGAGTGTTCTGTAGTCTTCATTAATTGATTAGCAATCCATTGCCTTCCATGGCAATGTAGGTCCCAAGCCCACTTGCAGATCTGCAGTGGGGTATCAGCTGATGGCAGCGTGGGACAAGTGTATGCCTGACTCCAGCAGTGCTGCTTGGTGATAACAGACTCCAACATCTATCCTGTACTTTTTAACTGTGGATCTTGAAGAATTCCAGCCACTGGTAAATGGAAAACCATTTTGCCAAAGTGAGTCTTGATAGGTAAATCCTAGTGGCAACTAAGAAAACCAGTTGTGTTATGTGAAAAAGGCGTGATTAGGAATAACTCGATACAGGAAGCCTTGAGTATTCTCTTGAGTAAGTGAAACTGAGTCTGTGCTGATGCATGTTAATCCTGCTGGGATCAGCCACTTCTAACACTCAATTACAGAGCATTGTCAGCTCATATGCCTCTTCGAGGAGGTATTTTGATACCCCCTTAGTGACTGCTACATGTTCTCACTTGGTTATTTTCTTTCCCCATTCTATTTTTGCTTTTAGGCTGAAATTTTGAGGTGTCCTTAAGCACTCACTGGAATTGCTTTGAGACTAAGGTTCATAAAACTATGGTTTTCATTTGAGAAGGTTAATCTTGCATGAAAAGAAGGTACAAAATAATAGCATTGCTAATTGGGATTTCAAGTGCCTGTAGCACAGGACTTATCCCCCCCTCTTCCTCATGTGTGTAGGATAAGCTGCTGTTTCTTACAGTATTGCATCCCTCTCCATTTGTAATTTCCCATCCTCTTCTTTTTCAAATGGGGATGTGAAAACAATATAACCAGATGAATATATTAGCAAGAAATATTGACATTAGGGTTAATATTTTTTCACGGCATAGATGAATAAAAGCATTCGTAGCATCTTGTATGACTGGTTTACTGAAATGAACTCAGATGGATTATTTTTAGGAATTGTTTACTCAAGCAGAGTGTAGATGAGGTGACAGCAAATACACCTTTTTCCTTTATTTTAACATGGGAGAAAGGCCGTTCCATGGGCTCAAGAGCTGCTGCCTCTGTAATACGCCATCTTAGCCAGGAGGATGATGATGATGATGACTTCATTCAAGGTCTGATATGTTTATCTTATCCATTACATCGACCAAAACTGCAGTCCAAGCTCCGGGATGAAGATTTATTATTTATCAGGTGTCCAGTGCTGTTTGTCTCAGGATCAGCAGATGAGATGTGTGAAAAAGTGAGTACCCTCGTAAATCCTACTGGGAAGGGGCAGTATGGGGGAACAGGAACGAACTTGAGTGACATCCATACTGATACAGACAGCTGTGGCTTTAACAGCCTTCTCTAAATATATTTATATTTAAAAAAAAAAAACCTAGCTTCTGAAGGGAAGCCTTGGGTAGTTAACTTCATTGGACATAAGGAAGCCTAGATGTTGTTTTATCTTCCTTCTTGAAACTTCTGGAGACTGCTTGATCATCTGCTTTAGCAAACTTAATTTTGGACCACTAAAACAGTGCTAATTCAAGCATTCTGCATGTTCTAATAGACTTGTATAAATTAAAAGCAGCTTGTGGAAGAAGTAAATTATTTGATCTTCTACTTAACCAGCTCAGGATACAAAACAGTGTGCTATGCAACCAGAGAGTGGCCTTGTTTCCTTGCAGTTACCTGTTATTCTTGAACTGTTTGGCTTGAATTTGGAATTGCACAATTGGCATTGTTCCACACTTGGATGGTTTCTAAGGGCTCAGAATGCTTTCCCAACGAGCAGTCACCAAAATAAGTCAGGCTGGCAACCAGCAGATCCTTGGAGTACCCTCTGTTCAGGGAAATCTTTAAAGACTTTCTGATCCGTTTGCTGAGAAACCCAGTCTGTAAGAAATTCTATCACCACTCTGCCACTGTAGACAACACTGGCATATGAAGTTCTGGCATTTTATTGTTAGTGCTGACAGTGCAAGTGGATTCTTTCATCCTTCCCTTTCAAGTGCCTGCACGAGGCTGAGACCTTTACAGTTTTTTTAAGTTCTAATTTTTTGCTATTTTTGTGTTTGAGTGAGGGCTAACCATGGAGGAAATGCCATTACTGAACACACATTCATCACGTGCTTTTAATGTGAATGTAGGTCCATTTTGTTTTTAAGAGCTACCTACTACATGTTGCCCAGGCAAAGTGAGAGACATCTATGAGCTGCAGTTTGTAGCAGCTCTAACTTTTATTCTTCTGTGTTTTCTCCACAGCAATTGCTAGAGGGTGTGGCAAGCAAAATGAAAGCTCCTAAAAAAATCCACTGGATTGATAAAGCAAACCATGGGATGTCAGTCAAAGGACGAACAACAGATGATATCATGGAAGAAATAAACACCCAAGTTTTTTCTTGGCTTAAAGAGAATATTGAACTGGAGTACAAATGATTTGCAGTGTTTAAGCAGTATCTTCATTTAGATGTTCCTAAATGCAGCAAATTAGGAGAGATTTAAAAATCAGTATTTTCAGTTTCAGCCAAGTGCTTAGATGGGATAGTCTTTTAAAAATGCAGTATTTTGTAGTCTCTCATAAGATGCCTCAAGAATGCTGATGTCTCAGCAGTAATGTTGTTCAGTCACCACAACAAACATTTGCATGCTTGCAAAGAAAATAACCATGTGTTTTTTAAATTGACCAGCTGTGTTACAGAGAAAATAAAAATCCTCACTTTTGACTGGAAACTTGTACTAACTTCAGAATTTTGTTAATTTAAACTTGACTTTAAATCTACCTATAGATCATTGTCACATGACATTGATATGCTCAAAAGTAACAAACTGAGTGGAAAGTGTGAGTGGAAAGCAGGTATTTTAAAAATTTACTAAACTGTTGATAAAATGATCATTTTAGTTTCAGTAGTCACTACAGTTTGACACTACTTGATTCTTTCCATATTGCCAAAGAGACTGAGTTTCACCAAGTGTCCATGAAATTCATATGGAAATTGAAATTTATATCTAATATTAGTCCTATAGCACTGTGTTATTAGCACCTCCAGGTTAAAAAGAATGTAAGCTCCTGCTCATTGTCTTTCAGCATACTGATGGTGTCAGAAGGAACAAAGTTATGGTCCAAAGAAAAGACTCTGGGTAAATCCATGGGCTTGAGGGGAGAGTATAAAGTTTTTTTTTATGTCCTTTTTAAAGAACACACACATACACTCCAGAAAATAAACACGAGCACCCCCCACTACACTAAGTTGCTCATAACACTGCTGGTAGATATCCACATTTACAAGGTAACTCAGGACAGTAACATATCACT
>VZTY01001899.1:25333-83628 GCA_013400935.1 Turnix velox
TTTTTTTATTTAAAAAAAAAAAAATTATAAAAATGTTTTTGAACAAGGCTCTGCAACCACTGCCTCATAAAAAGGAAATAAGGGGAGCTTGCTTTTTCTTCCATATGTAGATGGTAGCATAGTAAACTTCATAATATCCACTGACAATTTAATCCAAGTTTTTCTTCTTTCCTTGAGACAGTCTGAATGTAGGTAACATTTTTTTTAAAAATTTTTTTTTTTTCTATCAGAGTTCATCTTTGGCCTGTAGACAAGTAAGAAGAGACATAGGTAAATGGAAACTCAATTTTTAACTGTCTAGTCCTGCAAATGCATGAAGAAATGTTTCTAAGTTTGATGGGTGTTAATGGTCTGGTAACTGATAACCACAGGGTGCTGAGCTGTGGCTGTTCCAAGTTGATGGAATAAGAACTGAAGACATCCAGCACTTTACATTTAATGCTGTATATACTGTACCTTTTTTCTGTGGCATGTACATGGGAAAAGGTCATCATCAGGCTGTGGCACTTTTTCCATCCCCTCTCTGACTTTTGGCTCACTCACTTGCAAGCTGGCATATTCCTGGTTTGAAAAAGGGAAAATACTGTTAATTCATCAATTTGATAAGACTGTACTGTAAGCTTGTAAATACCACACCAACTCAGATGAATAACTGTGTGAAAAACCTAGGGGATGTACATCTGTCATTTCATGCTGAGTCAGCAACAGGGTAAGCAGATATGGAGTTGCTGACAGGAGCCCCTCCGGGCGCCTTGCTGGAGTTTCACTATCTGGGTGCTAATGCACAGGTATTTTCAGCTGTGGTTCACAGGCCTGTGTGCCTGATGGGGAATTCTTTGATCATTGTAAGCAACATATTCTTGCAGACTAGATCAAGATTTATGGGATCTGATAACTTCTCTCAAAGCACCAGTACAATCTTAAGAGATTTCTCAGAAAATGCATGCAATAGTTGTAAACCAACTGAAATTCTTAATTGCTGCTCCTTGCTTTGTGGGTTCAAATACCAGACTGGCCAAATTCCAGCAGCTCTGTTGCCCTGAAATCCTTCCTGAAGAATTTCTATTATCTGTGGTTGTAACAGTTAAAAATATACTAACCTGGAAAAGTTTGAAATAGTAACAAAAAATGTGATCTCCCATAAGATTGTTTCTTGCAAATTCTTGTCCAGATTTTGCAATATTTTTTGCCTGTCAAAGAAAAGATTTTTTTTTTTAAATTCTCAAAAAATAGTAGTTATTTTAGGATGCCAGTAATGATCTTGGCGTTGAGAATAGTGTTGACAGTTTAGGGTAACTTCATTTAAGCACTCTTAAAGCATTTTTTACAAAAATACTCTTTAAGGTTTCTGAAGTTCAGTTCAAATTCGAAGTTAAACCAATCATATATGTTTTCTAAAAAGCATTCTTATTTGCAGTTGATGACAGTAACTTTTAAGTCCTTCTAATATATTATTTTGTTTTAAAGAAATGCACTTTTGCACTTTTTGCTCTATTTTGCCTAGAAACACGGCTGGGTACTTAAAAAAGTATATTTACCTCCTCATCATGCTCTTTGGCCCACTGTAGTTTTTCTAGTAGATCACTCAGATCACTTTTAAATGGAATATAATGCTTCCATGGCTGCAGCTCATTATAAAAATGCTCATAGTAGATGGAGTCTTGTTTTAGCACCACACTGTTTCCTGCTAGTAGATAAGGCAATCTGTATGCTGCCACTGTGCCATCGATATTAATTTGATATTTATACTGGAAAGAAAATGACCATCAGTTATTAACAAACAGAAGACCCAAGTAGCTTGGTTAGGTTAGATTATTCTGAGGGCACTGGTGTTACTGACTTGCCGATACTGAGAAATGTAGGATTGGCTAGGCAAGCATCAATGTTTTGGTAGCTTTTATTATGTAGTTTGGAATTCATCACAATGCAGGGTACACAAGACGTGCCCTCTTCATCAGTTAAGTTCTCTGGAAATTCTTAGATGCTCATCCTGGGATGTGAGGGTAGGTGTGCCACTTCATCCATTGATTTTCCCTCTATGTTAGTTATGTTAGTAGACCTGATCGCTGAATCAGGAAAGAGAAATAAAAAGGAACTTGGAATTACACAGATTACACAAGGTTCTACAGAACCTTTAGATGTAAATCAACATTTTCATTCTCAGCTTTGGAGTTACAGAGCAGTTAATCCATAGGAAGGGATGCCTGTTCATGCTTGTTATTGGTGTTGTGCTGAAAAAAACTAAAGATTGCTTCATTATCAAGAATATATACAAAGTTATTTGATAATAGGAAAACACCGAGAACCTAGCTCTATGAAAACTGGTTAGTGGCTTACCTTAAAGAAATCAAAAAATGAAATGTGCTTAACAATGGGGCCATAGAGGCTTTCATCATGTTTGAAAAAAAAAAAGTTTGTGAAAGCAGCATCTATGATCTCTGGGTATTTTCTGCTGAGTTTTACAAGTTCAAGCCTCTCTTTGCGGCTGTCGCGTCCTCTCCAGAACGCTGTGGTATTCTTCTCTTCCCATGATGGGCCAGTATTTGCTTGTACTGACATCATATCCAGGCTGACTCTGGGGGAGAAAGAAGTGATTTAACAGTGACGCCTCTTAAAAATATTTTTCAGTGCAACTACTTAAAAGAGTTTTTAGTACCAATAGGCAAACGGTGAGAATGGAGGTAAGTCGTGAGCATACCCGTATGTGTATTGTATCAGTATTTTGGCTGCAATGAAAACAGGTGTGAAATCCATGAGACTGTTGAAAGACAGCATTCGCTTAACAATACATTGTGTGAGAAAGGTATCTGTCAGGTGTCAAAGGAAAAAAAAAATTTAAGTCGCTAGCTTAATACAATATATTTCACTTTTTTTGCTAAATTAAAACACATGGGAGGTTGAGTGCAGACTTAAGTAGAGACTTTAGTGTAAGACAAGGGACCTGAACTGAATGCAGTGTAATGATAAACAAAGTGGGTAACAAAGATCTTTTAGAAGCTCACTTTGTAGTGTTTCAAGACAATGACAGAACAGTTAGGAAGGCCAGTTACCATTGCTAATTGAAGTGGGAGATGGCAGAACCTAGATTAGGGAGTTCTGGCTATGCTGGTATTTAAAAGGCAGAGAGAAAAGATTCTAAGAATATGCAGGAAATTGTATGAAAAAAGAGGCCTGAGGAGTTGTCAACATGTCTATGGAGAGGAACACAAAGCAAAGAAATAAAATACCTACCCTTCAGGTTCTGTTTTCAGTGACTTCACCATGCTTAGATTAATTTTGGCTTTTTTAAATGGAACAGTGAATATTTTAGTAAGTGTTATTTATGTTATACAATACATAACTTAGTTCATGGTAAGATATTGATTACGCAGTTATTGCCTAACTCTTGGGTGACAGTGTCTCAATGAATATATAAAGAGCAAAACAGTAAATATATTGTTAATACAAATTTATGGTTTTTTGAAGATCATTCACTGTGAATTTTGTGGAAATTTTAAGCAACTTCTTACCGTCCCATAGTCTCCAGAACAGAGTCTGTTAAGTCATACGTTGGCATAACAATGTCTTTTGACTCACTGGACCCACACCAAGAGAAGATGGGGTGCAGGTTCTGCGAGGACTTCTTTTTCTCCAAAGGCCAGTCCCCCAAATTAACAAAAAATTCTACATCTGGCATTTTCACCTAAGCAGAAGCAAAGCAGGCACAAGTGCGTTTTAACACAAAGAATTAATAATTCTGCTCATATTTTGTATTTTGAAATCAACCTCAGTAGCAGGAAAAATAGCTGAGTCTCTAGTATCCTTAACGTACCTGTAATAAGTTGTTAAAGTTCAGAGTATGTTAGAAATACTGAGACCACAGTGTAAAGCCTACAAGATAATATTTTTTAAAAAACAATTGCATAAAGTCACATAAATCCTCTCTCTTATTTTTAAGGGATAGGAATACCCTTAGAGGATGGTTTCTTGTTTTACCTTTCATGACTGGCTGCACAACCTTTGTACCAGTCTAGCACTGGGATCTAGCAAGAATCATACAGTTCCAAGGTAAGATGAGTGACCTTGGTGACTGCTGGGTGCTAAATTAGTTTTCTGTCACGTCACTGAATTGATTTGCCCTGTTTCTGACTAAAGTCAACAGAAGAGAGTAAAATAAATT
Organism: Turnix velox; assembly: GCA_013400935.1. Classification (NCBI taxonomy): domain Eukaryota; kingdom Metazoa; phylum Chordata; class Aves; order Charadriiformes; family Turnicidae; genus Turnix; species Turnix velox. Next base: position 29,493 of record VZTY01001899.1, read on the forward strand.
AATAGCCATGATGTGGGATTAATAGCCCACATTTTGATCAGCGCTGGGGTTAATTATTAAGCATAATGGTCTCACTTTAAAAAAAAGTACTTGGTAGCATACAACTATCTGAAATCACTCTTGCCACCAAAAAAAGCAAGCAAAATAATGTTAGATGGCTAGGAAATATTGTAGCAACAGGGCAAAGGGTGTAAATTTGTTTCTATTTGAAACTGATACACCCTAATCTTGAACACTGCGTGTGGCTCCTGTATTTGCTAGTGAAGTAAGAGAAGGTATAACAAACGGCAGCTACTGTAGTAGGGATGGACCATCTGCCTCATGAGGAGAAGATGAAAATGGCAGGACACTTCAATTTGGAGAGCAGGCTGAAGGCAACATATGCTTGAAATTTACACATGCCCTGAAGGCATGCAGGCAGAATTGATGCTGTGTTTGTTCTTAGCTCATCCTTTTAATGATATTTTTAAAAAACAGATCTTTGTTACATCCCACTCAGTTGCCTTTTTCACAGCAGAAGAACTCTAGCCAAATTAGTTTCTCTTTGCAGGCACCAACAACCTTCTTGCTGTGTAGCTCATTTTAAGAAATTACAATGAGAACTGCATCATTTTCACAAGATAGGCATGTCCCAGGTTTTCTACTGCAACAAGATCTTTTATGTCTTTTGGTTTTGCCTCCCTCCTTATAAGGCTTAATTGGGTATTTGATGATAATGACCAGCTAGTTATTGTACTGTATTTCTGGAAAACTATCAGAAGTAATTCAAGATCTGACTATTAACAGATAATTTAGAGATCATGACCATATTAATATGCATGAGTTAGATGTTTTGTCGAGGTGTTATCATCAACTACCTCAATATCTACATGAGGGAGTATCTTCTATATCTTCTGTGAAAAAATAATTACGAATGTCAATAATTCTCAAATTAAAATATACACATACATGTAAAAATAGTTCAAACATATTGCTTCAGTGTATAACACAGAAGATTTCATTGTGTACCTTCATTTCTAGGGTGGTTTTGGATACATGTGCTACTCTTCAGCAATAAACTGTGTTAGTACAGTGCCATCTAATGGTTATAATGGACACAGAAAAAACACAAATTGAGTTTTGTCTACATCTTCAATGGCAGCATCATTCAACATGTTATCTCTCAGTCATGTTGTTTTCATAGAAATTACTACAATATTTAATGGGGATGAGACAAACTGTTTTCTAGATCTGTACACAGTTTCTGGTTTTTGAAGTTAGTAAATATTTTCCATCATTTAGCCTAAAGATCTTTGATGCAATTCTATTATTTCTTGTCCAACACTGAATACAGCTTCTCCCACCTTCCATAGAGCAGCCTTTTAGATAATTAAAGGCTACATTTATATCTTCTCTTAGACACTGTTAGGTGAAGCAATTCCCACATAAATGAACCTTTATTTGTATGCCATTCTCACTGCTTCTCTGTGCACTGTCACTAACTGTACAATCTCTCTTGAAGCATGACACCCAAAGCCAGACGCATGAGTGTAACTGACCTATTACTAATCTTGAATATAGTGGAAAGATATTTCTCTCATGTGTTTATTCTATTTATGTGTGTGTTTAGCTTTTCACAACAGCGTGCTTCTGTTGTTAATCATACAATAACCTTCACACTTTTCCGCAGAAAACAACCACTCCCTATTTTAAATAGTATCCTGTCCTTCTTACTTCATATTACCCATTTTCCATACAGTTTCTTTTAAATTGTTAAGATTTTTAATTATGATGCTGTACTGCAAGGTGTTTGCAGCTTCTTTCATTTTTGTTATCTGGAAAATCAATAAATCCATCATTCGGAGAAGTTATTAAATGGAGACTGAAGAACATATTTGTGATACCTTTTTGACTCTCTGGAAATGCTGGCAACTATTATTTAAGTCAGGCTTTCCAAGCTGGTTACAGTAGTTTCTTCTGGGCAAAATTTTCCTATCTTGTTTCTGAGAAATTTGTGAGACTAAGCCTCGTAAGTGTAACTAAAATTAAGACCATTGATATCTGTGCACGAAGCGTATTATCTTCTTATAGAGAGAAGTTATATAGTTATGACTTAATTTTACTTTAAATCCATGTTGTTTCATACCAATTACCTTATCTTTTAGCTACTTAGAAATAATGCATTTATAAGATACTTTTAGTGGAACAGTTCCATGCTTCAGTAGCTCCCTTCTCATGTTTCTTTCCTTTTTAAAACACAAAGTGCTTTGTCTTTTTACTGTCAAAACTAGACATTAATGTAGGTATCTCTATTGCTCCTACTGCTTTCTTTATCTGGTAATCACACCTGTGTGATGCAAACTCAGCCCTGCTATATTCTGTCACTATGTACATAATTTTTTTTTCTCCAAGTTTCCCTTGGGAAGAGTCTGCATGGTGCCTTTGCTTATCCATTAAAAGAATTTCCCCACATGCCACCTGTTGGGCTTCTGGTGCTCTTCGTCAAGTCTACCTCTTGTTTTCAACATATAGAATTTAAAGGAGATCCATACACATTCCCTATTTTTTTCAGCCACTCTGTAAAATGTACTAGCAGAGACAGAATTTTCTATTAGAAAATGCAGGATGATTTATGTAGTCTACAGGAAACAAAACTCCACATTCTGTCCAAACCTATCAAACTCTCCTCTAAAACCTTGCTATTCAATTAGCATTTCTGATACTCCACACATGGATTAGGTAAGCACTCTAGAGTACGTGAGCTACAAATAAGGAAAATGATCTTTCCACTGTAATCAAATAAGAAGGGCTTTTAAACAGAAACAGCAACAAAAATGCTGAAGTATATTTGTTCCCCAATCTTCTATAAATTAGGATATACAGAATAAATGACTGTACAGATGTACTCACTTTTCTTGTCAAGGAGAGCAATATAGCATCCATGAAAATTCTGAAGCCAACATGTTCCCCATACGTCTTTATATAAACCTGAAAATAAACAAAGGTTTTACTGGTCTAGTGTTATCATTTGAAAAAATGACTGGCAGAGTTTAGAGCTCTGGGTTTAGCTCAGAGTTTAGGGCTGTATAGATTTATGAACCATCTATGAAGCTTTAGAAATCTCATGTCTGTAACTCATCACAGAAAAGTGGCCAAAAAAACCACTTAGCTTGCTATTACAGATGCTTTAGGTTTGTCTCATGGAAACACTGACTCATCACATGTTTCTGTTGTGTTCCATTGTTCTATTTTCTATATGCAAGTCTACTGAATTCAATAGAGTTTTGTTAAAAAGAACTGTGGCTCTAATCCTCAGCAGAGCTAACTGGTACATGTGTACTGCAGAATTATGTGCAACGTAATTTACTGAAGCTTTTCAAACTGGATGACTCTGACACTCCACAGCAATATTACTCAGAGAGCAGGACACTGAATTAGCATTTATGAGACTTGGGTCTGTGCCCATTATTCACATTGATTGCTTTGACAATTAATTTGCTTTCACTGTACTTTAGTTGCTTGTAAGGTGGACAAAAAACCCTGAACAAAGTAGAGCAGATACTATGGAGCACATATACAAACTGCAAAGTGCTCAAGGGTAAAGAAACAAGCAAATAAAAAATCTCAAAAAAGACAAAAGAAGCCTTTCAACTGAGAAGAGACAATCAGCCTTGCTGTGTGACTTGCCACCAAACATCTATATGGACTTCAGATCAACCCATGCCATACCTCATTATCTTTGATGGTGTAATGACACAAACTCTGTCTTTGTCCAAACCTCTCTGGAATTTCTTTTGCAATTTTATCTGGATCAACAGTGGGAAAATTTGCTAGGTCTCTTTGAATCTGTGGAATGATCTGAGGGCAGTTCATCTCTTCCAGCCATACACTGCTCTCCTCCTGAGGGCAGTCACAGTTTTCATGGTAAATAGGTCCTATCAGGAATACAATTATGATTTTAATAAGTCACACTATTGAGCTGTTAAGATGAGAAAAGAAGGTCAGTCACTGAGTACTCACTGATTGAGGCCAAACCTTCAGCAACTCTAAATGGACATTTATGAACTTTTTTTTACACCAATAGGATCACACCTAGCTACATCAGCTTGTGTGTGAGCCTTCTGCAAGTACTTACTAGGCAACAGATTCACAGCATTTGTTTCGTTGTGGTATTTTGAATAGTATGCCAAGACATGTGTCATGAATACATAATTCCAATGGGATTTGATAGTCAGGAGAAGTACTGTAGAATGCTATGCTAATCCTAGAAGACATTCTGGGACACAGTTTGTGGAAAAAAAAAAAAAAAAAAAGCCCCAATAGGAAGTCTGTGTGTAGTGCTGCTTCCTACCTTTTAAAATGTACGGAGATTTTGCGACATGTTTCTCTCCAGTTGTGATTTCTATCTTCAGGTTTTTGTAGCTTGCGTACATCCTGTATCTTACAAGGAAGGAACCATCTTTCCTGTCTAATACCTGCACACCAACCCGAGTGAACTGTTCATCAGGAGCAGTTATCTTCACCCGGAATGCATTTTCACCTGGTGAGGAAGTGAACCTACCAAGGGAATATGTGGGAGTTCAGTCAAAAGGGAAACACAAAACAGCTTGCTTATTCTAATGCATTCCTTTTCAAGTTGACAGATTTCCAGTGACTTCACTGAATCTTTCTGGCTTTAGGTCTTTCTGGGCAGATCCTAATGTTGACAAGCAAAGCATAATTTTTCTGAAAAAGATTCTGTTAAGCTAAAACATCTCATGTTGTTGGAAGCATTAGGTATGTAGAAGCTTCTACCTCAGATAGTAATATGCACGCTTCCAAAATTACTTTGTGCCCTACACGTTGAACAGTGTTAAAAGTACAGTCTTTGATTGTATGGAAACAAGCATCTTTAAAAGTCCAGAATGGTTCTACATTAGTAGTAGCTCAAGTGTACAACAATGGGAAGGTTGAGAGCATGCAGATAAATGGATATTGGTAAATATATCTTAATATATCACGGAGCAACCATTTGAAATTGACTGAGAGTAGATTTAGATTAGATATAAGGAAGCATTTTCTTAATGATGAGAGTGGCAAGACACTGAAAATACGTAGCCCAAAGAAGCTGTGAATGCCCCATCACTGTTCAAGGTCAGGCTGGCTGGGGCTTTGAACAACCTGAGCTAGTGAAAGATATCCCTGTCCATGGCAGGAGGCTCGACTAGATGATCTTTCAAAGTCTAAAGCAACCCAAACCATTTTATGATTTGATAAAAAAAACTTAGCAGCTTAAGAAGTCTGTTATTTTACATACTGAAGCAAACTATTTCCTGCTTAGTCTATTTTCAAGTAATATTTAAGGAAGAGAAGAACTAAGTTCACCATTTTAATCATGGTAGCTCATACAGGGCAAGGGGGAAGGATATTACAAACGCTTGGTAAGAAAAAAAACACATTATAGTGGGATCATGTAATTCAATGTATATTTATGACATTTTGCTAAAAATCATTATGTAATCACAGAAAAAAATCTCAAAATTAACACTGATAATTTAAAAAATTGTGAGGTTATGATTTATCATAGATATTCACAAAATCAGGATGCTAAAACTCTGCATCTGCCAATTTTCTTTCACCTCTCTGAACATAGTCCCAGATACGTAGGGAGAACTTGGGAGAAACAGAAAGGTGTTGGGAGGGACTAATGGATTAATGGATTACAACCAAGCAGCCTGGACACCTTTCCTTAAACATACTAGAGAACTGTGAGTTCAACTAAATACAAGCAATAGCTATTGTCAAGGTACACTGAATTGCCATCTTCCAAACCTGTGCATGGCACACCACAGTTCATCTAACCTGGACGGCAAACCCTGAGCTCCTACTTAGCTTGTATTATCAGTTTCTTGTATTATCAGCTTGTATTATCAGTGTAAATAAGCTATAAGCTTATAAGTGTTGTACAAAACCTATCTTTACCTATTTCATTCTTATAAACTTTGCATAACAATCTATAGATTGGTTCCTAAATGGCTCTACTGATCTTGTGCCCTATGTATTTAGTAGCAACAGTGATGCTCATAAGAGTGGAAACAAGCAGAACACCTGGGCAGGTTTATAATAAACATACTAGTTATTATTAAGGCTTTGACAAAGCAAAATACATTATGAACTATTGGCTGGACCAATGTGCATGTTTTGCTGTTGTACATTTTCATTGTCTTCTGTCATCTCATTCCTTTGATACTGCCAAGATTAATTATCTTTAAGTAACATACAAAAAAAAAAAATCACAAAGGAAGCCTTCAGCACTGATGGTTCCCATTCCTGCAAGAAAATACCAAGTAAATTTCTGCCTAAAAGGTATACAGGTAAACAAGGTCAGCCCTGCACAGGATGGAGCTCACTACAGTGATTCAAGGTAGAGAGCTGGGCTCTTCGCTCCCTCACAAATATCCAACAATTACAATATGGATTCAGGGCTCGTAAATATTTAAGGGGCTGCCCAACGCGAGGAAAGCCCAACACCCATAGCGGGGTAGTGGTGATGGTGGTAAGGGACGTATAAATCACCACCCCACCTAGACTAATTCCTTTTACCTTCCGGCTCGGGAGGTGAGGGAAGAGGGTGACTTTTTAAACAATTTCTCGTGACTTCTTATTGTGCCCACCACCGAGGTCTCGGTGAAAAGCAGCCATCGTCTCCTCCGCGCTTACCTCTGCCCTTCGGCGTCCACGGCCTGCACGTAAAAATAGCGGGCGGGGAGGGCAACCTCCGCCCGCAGCCCGGGCCCCCATACCGTGCTGAGCTTGGGGCTCGGCCGCCTGCCCCCGCCTGCGGCGGCCCCCACCGCCACGGCTCCCAGGGCCAGGCAGAGAGGCCACAGGACAGGCATTTACAGAGCTTCCCCCGACGGAGATACACCGCCGGGGATATTCCTCCTTCCCTCACCGCCGCAACGGGGAATCCTGCCCTAGGCGCGGCTACATGGAGTGGGAGGCGTGGAAAGGGAAAGATCGCGGAGCCGCTACCGCCCAGTCCCGGCCGCCGGCTCGGCTACTCAGGGAACCATCCCCGCGGCGCCCAAAGGGAGCGGGGCGGGGCGCCTGGCACCCAACTTCCGGCGCGGAACTGCGCTGCTGGGAGGTGTAGTCTGGCTCGGGGGCGGGTGAGTCCTAGGCTGCCTCGGGCTGGGAGGATCGCGTCGGCTCCTGGAGCTTTAGTGACACCCACCGCCGGGATAACCGCAGAGGAACACTACCAGACAAGGAGCATGTGGGAAAAAGTCCCTCCCGCTATAAGCAAAGCCACAACTTGGGACCATCCGAGGAACATGAATGTCCATGGGACCTGATGAGATGCATGGCAGAGCCGTGAGGGAAAAGCCGACGTGGTTGCCCAGCTGCCTTCGTATTTGAAAAATCGTGGCAGTAATGTGAGGTTTCTGGTGATTAGAAGAAGCCAAACGCTACACCCATTTTTAAAAAGGATAGAAAGGATGATGCCAGGAGCTACCAACCTATCAGCCTCATCTCTGTGAGAGGGAAGATCATGGAGCAGATTCTTCTAGAAGCTATACAATGGCACATGGAAGACAGGAGGGTGATTTGAGACAGCCAGCATGGATTCACCAAGGGCAAAACCTGCCTAGTGGCTTTCTACAATGGAGTGACTACATCAGTGGACATGGGAGGACCCATAGGTATCATCTGTCTGGACTTCTGCAAGGTCTTTGGCACAGTCCCACACAACATCATTCTCTCTAAATTAGAGAGATATGGATTTAATAGGTGGACTGTTTGGTGAATAAGAAACTGGCTGGATGGTCACATCCAGAAGGCAGCTGTCAACAGCTTGATGTCTGGAGGTAGAGAAGTGACGAGTAGTGTCTCTCGGGTATCTATACCAAACCAGTGCTGTTTAATTTCTTCATAGATGATATAAACAGTGGAGTTGAGTGGATACTCAGCAAGAGAGTTTCCAGATGACACCAATCTGAGTGGTAAAGTTGACATTTAGGAGGGATGAGATGTCATACAGAGGCTAGAGAGGTGGGCCAATACAAACCTTGTGAAGTTCAACAAGGACATGTGCAGAGTGATGCATGTGGGTTGGGACAACCCTCATTACCAATATAGAGTGGGGGATGATGTGATGGAGAGCAGCTCTGTGGAAAAGGATTTGGGGGTACTGGTGGACAAAGAGCTGAACATGAAACAATGATGCGTGCCTACAGCCCACAAGACCAACCATATCTTGGGCTGTATCAGAAAAGCCATGGCCAGCAGAGTGAGAGAGGTGATTCTGCCTCTTTACTCAGTTCTTGTGAGACCCCATCTGGAGTACTGTGTCCAGCTCTGAAGTCCTCAGCACAAAGAGGACATAGATCTGTTGGAGAGGGTCCAGAGGAGTGCCACAAGAATGATCAGAGTGCTAGAGCTCCTCTTATATGAGGATGGGCTGAGAGAGTTGGGGCAGTTCAGCCTGGAGAAGTGCAGGCTCCAGGGACACATCATAGCAGCCTATCAGTACTTGAAAGGGACCTATAGGAAAGCTGGAGGGACTGTTGGCCAGGGCATGGAGTCATAGGATGAAGGATAATGGTTTTAAACTAGAGCAGGGCAGGTTTAGATTAGCCATTAGGGAGAAGTTCTTCCCCATCAGGGTGGTGAGCCACTGGAACAGGTTACCCAGACAGGTAGTACAGGCCACATCCCTGGAAACTTTCAAGGCTGGACAAGGCTCCGAGCAACCTGATCTAGTGCAGGATGTCTCTGCTTACTGGAAAGGTTGTCTACAACCTTTGAAGGTCCCTTCCAGCTTCATAGGTTCTATACAATGCAATGATCCTATAAAGGGGACCAGAGAAAGCTGGCTCTGCCTGTGACTTGGGCTTATGTGTTTGGGCATTGCTGTTTTCTCTGTGACATGAGCTGAAGTCTGCCCTCTGTAATATCTCCTTTTCCACATAGTTAGGATGAGAAAGAGTTTGAAATCAGGTAAATGAGTTTTCAAAATCCTCTTCTGAGCAGCACAAGTAGGTGTGTGGGACCTAGCCAAAGTCATCAACCTGACCTGGGTACCCCACCAACCTGCTACAGTAGTGCCTTGGGTGATTGAACAGTCCTGTGCTCATCATATGATCCCAGCTCAGGTTTAATGAGCTGATAAAAAGCATTAGAATAATGCTATAACATGTTGAAACACAAAGAACCAGGAATACGCTGATTTTTGTCCAAGTTAATACTCACCTTCTCTGTATTTCAACATTTACTCCTGAAACTCTCAAATTATCAAGAAGCAACTACACCAAGCGTAGTTCAAGTTGGACAAACAGCAATGATGCATGTGTGGATTCCTGAACAGAGCTTTCCTAAAATGTTAATAGCTTGGTTATTATGTTCTACTTTTCTCAGTAATTTCACATATATATATATATATATATATAAAATCTTGAAAACTTGAAACTGGTCTCTTGAAACTCTGGGAAGTGGTGCAATTTCTGCACAGAACAGCAGATTCAGAAAGCAGGCATGAAATACTGACATTGAGTATCTAGCCACACATGCATACTCAAATGCTTTCTTTTGTTACTTAGCTACAGAAGCCTTATCCAAATTAAGGTTTCTTCATAGGAGAAATTCAGGCCTAGAAGGTACTTTACATTTTTTTCATTATTGCTTTTTTCTTGTAAATGGAAACAATATGGACAATTGAACCTCATTATTAAAGAGTCATGAATTTCTTAAGCATTTTGTATTTTACCTTTTGAAATACTGCAAGTATTAAAAAATATAGTAAGGCATACAAAATGTAGTAAAGCATACAAAAAATACTTGCTCTGAGAAAACTGCAAGCTGAAAAAGTTCATTGACTTGGACCAACGAACATAGTCTTTTCCAACGACCAACTTGATCACAAAATGCCATAAAAAATGTTGAAGCTCCAACTGCTAAAGGCACAGTTTTCATCTCCTGCTGTTCTCATTGGCATGTGCCCATTCACCAGTGAGATGACTTGTGATTTCCAGTCTGAAAATTCAGGTGCGCCGTGCTTTATTTCTGCAAACTTTTAACTCTTCTCCCTTCACTCTCTTGATGTATTTTACAGGCTCCAATCACACTCCTCCTCACCCAACCTCCTTTAGGGAGAGAGAACTTTAAAGATGTTTGTATTTAAAAAGAAATTTCATAGCTGTAGAATTCACGGAATGCCCTCCCTCTTCCTAGCAGGGCTGTATCAGCACGTAAAAAAAAGGCACTGCAGTGATGAAGTAAAGGTGACATACACCCATCTCTCCTCCTGTCTTTTTCTCCCCCAGCTTTTGTCCTCCCACGTAAGCACAGCCCAGGGGAATCAGCATACAGATCTGGCACTATTCCTCAGCACCCAAACAAGCTGTGAAAAAAAAAAAAAAAAGCAATCTAATTTTAGTCCTGGCTGGCAGAGCCGAGGCTGCTGCTATTCTAATGCCTATCATTTGGCTGGGAGAAGGAAAAAAAAAAAAAAATTTTTTTTGGCAGAATTGTTTAATTACTTCAAAGACTGTCGGCTGACAGAGGCTCAGCAGGCTTCCAGCTGGCGAAGGCTGACTTGTCTCCAGCAGGTCATCTCTGGCTTCTGGAGCCACATCGAATTCCCAATTCACTCAAGGTCTTGTCTTATCCTGTCGTGGGGGGTGGCAACCGAGGCCACCGAGGCCAGAGGACTTCTGCAACTCTGCTTTAACTAACTGGAAGATAGTGCATAAAACTCTTGTGGAGAAATTAAGATTCTTCTTTCTATTGGCGATTCTATGATTATATGGGGCTCCTCCCACAGAAAAACTGCCGTGAGTGGGGGTCTCCGTGGGTGAGGGCACCTCACAGTCATCGCCAGCGCTGAACCTTCATTCAGAAGAGCATTATGTTGGTATTGTTTTGGGTTTTATATTGTGCATTTTTTAGCGTGCAAATCCGAATATCCGAAATTGAATACATTCTAAATAATTGTGGCAGCAACGAAAGTACTCTCACTTTTGCCTTCAGCATCACTCATATTCGTTCACACTGAAGATACGCGAAGATGAGGAGAGAAACAGCCGGCGGCAGTTTCGCACACCGTTACCCCAAAGAATCTTTTGTCCTTCTACAGTAACTTCTGACCCATGGACTTCTCCCGTGGGAAGAGGGACTGAAGCACATCAAAAACGCGGACCCCCGCCCCTCATTCCCCAGCAGGAACCCAGCCAGTGAGGGGGACACATAAGCATCCACGCCCCCTCCACGACACAGCAACCAAGCCCCTACCTCCCGCCGCCATCCCCGCGCTGCGCCTCCCTCCCTCCCCCACCGCCGGCGGGCCAGCAGCGGGCGAGACCACGAGGGAGCAGATAGGGGGGACGCGCACATAACACACACAGCCTCTCATGGCGCCGAGATGCGGTCTCCTTCCCGGAACGCCCGGCCCCTTCCTCCGAAACACAGCGAGAGCTCGGAGAGGTTAGCACAGCCCCCCGCTACCGCCGGGGCTCTCCGCGACGACTGCCCCCCCGCCGCTGCGGGAGTTGGTGCCGGCCGGCAGCGGCAGCGCTGAAGAGGCGGGGGTCGGCAGGGGCGCAGGTGAGCCTGTCGCGCGCCACCCCCTTCTTGTGCGCCGTGTCTGTTTCCGGCGCGCTCGTGTCCGTTCTCCGCCGCCACCGGGGGAGGCGACGTAAGCGGGTGCCGAGCAGGTAACGGGCTGGGAGCGTAGGCCGGGCCGAGCCACGCCGAACAGCACCCATCCTCCCTTTCTTTCCCCCCACCCCTCCGCCGCCGGAAAGGAGCGGGCTCTCCCTTTTGGGCATCCCACAGGCTCTTCCCCCAATCCGGGGCTATTCACTCTGGCACTGACAGGCAGCGGCGGCCCGTGATGAGGGAGGAGTCGGGCCGAGGCCTCTGCTGGCGCCGCCCCAGACCTGCTGCCTTTTCCCGGTGTCGGCGCCGGGTGTGCGGGCTTACCCGCTGACCCCGTCCCTGGGGACCGGGGCTGTTGAGGGCCGAGCGCCGCTTGGCTGCCTCCCTGGCCGTCAGCCTGTGTCCGCATTTTGGTATGTCTTTGCAGTCACTGAAGTAGAGCCCGTCTTGCCCCTTGGGTTACAAGGCGCGCTGCTGGCAGAGGAGGTTGGGTGCGCTTGTCGGTTCCGTTCGGTGAGCAGAAGTCAAGCGTCGCATCGCACGGGGCTGTGCTGTGCTGTGCTGGAAGCTCCTGCTTCCTGCCTGCCGTGTTTCCCATCTGTGGCTTCGCATGGCAGACGTACAAGCTGCTGGTCTGACGGAGAGCGCATGTTGTCATTTGCTTTTTCTGAAAAAAAAAACTCCAAAACCCACCCCACATTAAAAGAGAGCCTTCTAAATTTTTTTTTTTGGGGGGGGAGGGTAGGGAGGACGATAATTCTTAACTGCTGTAAACAAAATCTGATGTCTTTTTTTCCCACATCATAATAAAAGGGATCCCTCAACAGCCATACTAGGAGAGGCAGTGGAACAGATTGAGGGCAGTATTGTCGACTTAGTCAACAGAGGTAATGGTGACTGCAACTTTTTGTAAGCTTAAATCCTCTTCTAGCAAAAGTGTGCAGGTTTCTTTAGAATTGTCACCTAAAGTTGCAGCCTCTCTGATCTATTAATTTGCACTAATTATTTTGTGCTCCAGATATGCAAGGTGTTTTGACCATAAAGAAATAGAAGTAATTCATCATCACAACTATATAAATGTAGGAAGGCATTTGGTTTATTTTTTCATTTCTTCAATGGTTTACAAGCCTAATTACTTGTGTTGACTTCTTCACAGTATCATTGTGTTCTATACTGTTGGCACCTCACAAATAATAAGTGCTGTTTGTATAATTCTAGAGGTGCTTAGGAGAAGACACAGTGTATGGTGTAGGGTATCTTAAAATGTATTTCTACTTTTACTGTTTTATGTTGATCAAAACATCTGTACTAACTTCTCAGTTTCTTTCAGGTACCTTGTGGATAGCTTGCAGAGGCAATGGAAGCAATGATGCAAACTCTGCTGTAGTTAAAACATTAAAGAAAAAAAGAATTCTTATCTGTACCGAACTCTTTCAGTACCATTCAATGCCTAACATTTCAGAAGATGAAAAGGAGAATGGTTCTGGAAATAATGGAAACACAGAAAACAAACCTGGGAAAGAATCCCCAGAAACTTCTCTTCGCGATCCTGTGAAGCCATACTGCATGTCAGACACCTCTACTGCATCCTTGGTGTCTAGGCCAGATAGACATTACCCATGGGGATGTCCTGTGACTCATACACGGGAGAAATTTTATACCATCTGCTCAGACTACGCTTTTTTAAACAGAGTAACATCTATTTGTAAAAGCTCAAGTGCTTCAGTTAGTGCCTGTCTGTCAGGTCCTGCCTTAAATGTTGGAAATACCACACCAAGCTTAATCAGCATTCAAACTGGTGCTTCAGATATAATCTACAGTGAAGACACTAACTTTGAAAGCTTGCCTGGTGATCTTGAAAAACTACCACTGGCATGGGAGATAGACAAATCTGAATTCAACAGCACGGCCACAAATATGAAGAACAAAGCAGGTGAGGTGGTGAAAATTTGATGATGTGATGAGAGAAGGCTATAGAACTTGTTTGTGGAGGGGGCTGCTCAGCATATGTGTCTCTTGAGGAAGTGCTGTAGAAGACCCTTTATGTCATTGCAAACAATTTACTCATCAGGAAAGGAGGGAGTGATATGAGGAGGAGTAGTGAAAGGCAAATGTAACTACCTTGGGAAGTGGCTCTGAAACAAGGCTGGCTTCTGCTTAACTCTGTTTTTTTTGGGGGCCATTGTTTGTGGTTCCCCCCTTTCCACCTCCCCAGTGGTTCTTTGTGGTTTTTTGTCTTTTCTCTCAGTAGGGCCTAGTGCATTGTGCTATGTCTTTTACCCATTAAGTGTCGGTTTGTCTAATGGAGAAGTGCTTCAAGGTACTTCAGGAATAAATTTTGCTATGTGTTTTGTTTATGATGAGTTGTAAATGAAGCCATTACAGTTGCCTAGGAAAGCAGGTAAGTTGCATAATGGAACTGTATTGCTCAGAACAGAAAATTCTAGCAAATGGAAATAAGTTTAATAGATTTTTACAGTGTTAGGGAACCCATTTCTTTAAAAATAACTGGCTTTTTTGCTGCTTCTTATGTTCTTTCTTTGTGTGGTCACTGTGAATGAAGCATCTGCATACATACTTGGTTTTCTCTATCTTGTAATCACTTAGCTTATCTAGAGAGGACTATAGTTTTTTAAGTGGTTTTTTTTTTAATGGCTGGGCTGGCTAGTCAAAGTGCTGTTTTGTCTATCTTCTAAGAGCAATTTAGCAAAACTTAGATGTTTGTTAAGTAGCCATTGCCTTTTCATATCTACTTGTTCTATCCTTAAATAAAAACATGTCAAAAATTGTAATACTATTCAGGATAATAATTTTTCTGAAACATATGTAGCATATTTCATTTGGATATGATGACTTCAAAATGAGACTGAAATATTCCCACTCTTAACATCTGGCCCTACTTTTCCTGGTCCCTCAAATGAGCACATATTATTGCTACTGTTTTTGTATGTAAGTTTGCATCAGAAAGTGTAGCTAATTACAGAGCTTGCCTGTGAAAAATAACTGTCTTGTTACACTTCTTTGTGTATTTACTGTTGGAGATGGGATGTCCATGTTGGCCTAGAACAGATGATTTAACATGCTAGAACAATCTGATTAACGGCTCTTGCTAAGCAATGGGGCAGGTCGTTGTTAATTCTGTTCAGCTAATAGCAGCTTTGCAAACCTGTCAACAGTCTTAATTATGTATTTGAGCTTTTTCCTTCAATTAACATTTAGCCCCAGTTTGGACTTACACCTAAACTACAGATGCTGATTGCGTACTATCACTAAAAATATCTAAAAGGAAAGATTTGAATTGTAAAATAGGCATTCATTTGTTTCTGAAATTTGTTTTGCAGGCAACACGAAGAAACAAGTGGCAAAGAAAAAATCTGTTGACAAGAAAAGCAAGCAATACAGGGAGTGCCCTCAGCGTTCTGCTCTTGAAGATGTAAAGGAGAGGAAAGTGCTGGACCTCCGGAGATGGTAGTATTTGTGAAGTGTACTTAAAATGATCTCCATACTGTTTGCCAGTAAAAGTTGTTGCTGGTTAGCTGATTTCAAGCTTCTTAATGTCTTTCTACTTTTTTTCTTCTTCCTAGAAGAAGTGGGGATATGTTAAGTGTATATACACTGTCTCCCACTTTCCACAAGAAGAATGACACCTTCCCTCCCACTTGTTGAAATTCTAAAGCAAACTTTCTTTCTAAATGTTTGTTTCAGCATGGAATTTTTTTTAGTAGGGATTCATCAATAAAGAATGTGAATTCATTAGCATGGTCAGACAAAAAGTAGCATATGGCATCAGAAAGTTAAAGTTAACTTAGGATGATAATCATTGACAAGTGCAGACTAAAGACATATAACATGGTACTTCAATGGCTTGGCATGCAGGAAAGTAGTTAATCTTCTGTAACTCGGTCAAGAATGCTGACTGACTCGTTTGGGGTTTTATTTTAGGTATTGTGTTAGCAGACCTCAGTACAAGACTTCCTGTGGAATTTCATCCTTAGTGTCTTGTTGGAATTTCTTATATAGTACACTGGGAGCTGGAAGGTAAGTCATACATAGACTGCTTTGCCTCCAGAGAGTCTAAAGTATGTTGCTAAATAATTAAGAAATACTTTCTTTTTTTTCTTTTTCCCAGTTTGCCACCTATTACTCAAGAGGAAGCTCTGCATATACTGGGCTTTCAGCCCCCATTTGAGGAGATTAGATTTGGTCCTTTCACTGGAAATACTACTTTAATGAGGTATGTCTGAATCCTTTGATGCGGCTAAATTGTTTAGGTGTGCAAAAGTAATATAGCTAGATACAACAAGAAATAGAAACTTTGAAAATATAACAGTGGTTAATTTATTTTATTTTTGTAGAGAAAGTGTATGATGCAGGTTAGTCCTGTTAAGTTGTAGAGTAGTGAAGCATATCTGAGTATTCTGCCAGTGCCTGAAGAAAGTTTTCAAAGTGTTTTGCATTAGCTATTTTGTATAGTGCCATGTTGCTACACAGATCAGGCAAACAGGAAATTCTGTTTAATTTTTGGTTCTGTTTGTTTCTTGATTTTGCAATACTCTAGTGAATCCAGTTTCTAGGTTGGGAAGTGTTTTCTCTACCTCAGTTTTCCCTGTTTTGAAAATACATGTTAAGTGCTTGTTAATGTCGCTGAAACAGCAACTTATTTGCTGGCAGTTCTATGTAAAGATTAATTTTGGAAGGGAAAATGAGGTAGTGTTGCACTTCTGCTGCAATGACCTGTTCAGGAGGAGGAGGGGCAAAAAACAGAAAAGATAGGGCTTGGGTCACACTTGAACACTTGAACTTGCTAATTCTGTGTAACTTCTGCCCTACTATTTCCTTATCTTGATGGGTTTGATATACAGCCTTTGCCTTTTTATTTGCATTTGTAAGGAATTCTAGGATTAAAAAGGGGCAGGAGCATGCTGTATTGAGAGATGAACATTTCAACAGGAGTTTGGTGTGTTTCTATGAGACGTAAAAACTTTGCAGTGTTCATGCCTATTTCATGAGTGGCATCTGATCTCCTTAAAGATTTTCTGAAGGCAGTATGTAGGGTTTGGTGCTGGATTTGAATACGTGGCAAGTACGTTCTTTAATGATGTTGTACTGCCTAGGTCACTAAAGAGTGTTAAGAAAAGTTTTTTTTATTCCTTAGGGGGACTAGGATCTAGGCTCTTTATGGGTATGTCAGGGTACAGCAACCTTTAATGACATATGATAAAATGTTGTCTCTTAATGTTAGCAGTCTATACAGACAAAAGTTATAATTCTTGCTTTTCCCTTGTGATTGCCTTATGTGCTGCAGGAAAGGTACACTTGCTAGGTCATTTTCCTCCCTTGTCAAATCACTAACAGGTGGGCCTAAAGCCAACCTCATAATGGCTCTATGATTGAGGTATCTACAGACATGTGAATTTGAATCTTCTGATGTGCAAAAGTAATATCTGTGACAAAGTCTTTGTGGACTTGTCACCATTTGATGTTGCTGTATAGGGCTTCTGTAATACTCGTGTATGGTGAAGCTTACATGACAAAAGCCAAACACAATATGTGAAAAGGTTCACTTGAAGGGTCTTGCCTTCTCTTGCCTTGGAAGGTTCCCTTCGTGTAGTTTACAAATCATAGTTGAAGCACCTTAGAATTTTTATCATCTGTGAAGGCTGAGTGACTGAAAGTTAAGAGATGACTGGACTGAGCAAAATAGCACCAATGTTTCAAATACAGCATTTTAGTTAATATGGATCCATATTGGGTCCGAAAAAGTAAAAAGAAGGCTTTGAGTATTTGTGTAGCTCTCTAGTGTATTTTAAGTTTTGTCTGTAGTTGCTTAGAATCTATGTGCTAATGTTGTAAGTACTTAGTAGAACACTGGGAATTTTTCCTGAACTGTCAAGCATAGGATAAGTGAAAGAAAACTGCACTTAAGAACTCTTGAGCTACTACAATTCTTTAAACATGTTGTTTCAGGTGGTTTAGACAAATAAATGATCACTTCCGTATCAAGGGATGCTCATATGTTCTGTATAAACCTCATGGGAAGAACAAGACAGCTGGAGAAACTGGTATGTAGGCAATACTAAAACATTTACCTTGCAGTATATAAACTAAAAAATGTGATTTTTAAAGTTAGTGAACTCATCTGTTCTGCCTAACTTTGAATCTGAAAGTTAGGTAATTACTCTCAATTAGCTTACGAAGCTGCATTTTAATGTCTTACTTTTAAGTGTGCTGCCTAAGGAAAAATAACACCTTTGCACACAGTTTATTCGCCATTGGTATTTTGTGCACGCTTGTCAGATCATGTCCTCTAATTTAAAAGGCAGTGTAACTATTTTGTTATCTAATAGGTAGTCTTTTGCTAAATATTTTATGCAGTATCCAAGGAACTTGGTAGTATAACCTGTTTGGTTTTTTTTTTTTTTTTTATTTTGTAGCTGCAGGAGCCCTTGCAAAGTTAACACGTGGACTGAAAGATGAATCCATGGCCTACATCTACCATTGCCAAAACCACTATTTTTGTCCCATTGGATTTGAAGCAACTCCAGTAAAAGCTAGTAAGGCATATAGGTAAGATACTATGTTTTTACTTTAGTGAGGGAAACGTACAGAAAAAATTCAAGTTAATGCCATTGTTCTCCCTAAATAACATGAGCAGAAGATGACAATACCTGACACAATTGGCAAATTCTGATAGAGGGGAATGCCAAACAATGGAAAGAGTAGGTCACTGTGGTAAGGTGAGGCTTAATCTTTTACTTTGCTTACCAATTGGCTTGTCTTTGGCTGTATTGAAGGTATGGAGTCATATCTAGGAATCCAGAGTGCTAGCTCTACTGAGCATGATCATCTGCATCTAAGTGTTTCCTAAGTGTGAGACTGTGGCCATGGGGTTAATGAAACCTTTAGTATTGGAACAGAAGGATACTTGAGTCTTTTTATCAAGACTGTAGTCACTGACGTGCCATACAAGTGAAAGAATTTGGAAAATGTGGCCCAAATGAAAGTCCAGTGCATCAGTTTACTTAAATTCAGCAGGAGGTTAATGGCTCACTTGAACTTACAGTTAAGGTTTGCTTACTAAGAATCTGCACTGTCAGAGCAAATATAATATTTTACTAGATTGAAAATGCAGTTTGAGAAATAGTATGGTCTAGTATGTGAAAATGTAACATGCCTTCTGTCTACTTTGAGTTTATATTTAGTGATGACAGCAAAAATTTTTGTAGTTTACTTGTGGTTGAAATGGATTCTCAGTCAATAGTGATGTGTTTTAGTCAATAATAGATTTGCTATCAAAAGCTAGATCTCCTAACAGTGTATGATGAAGCAGTGAGCTTTCATAGCTTTATTTTTGGCTGGAGGTCAGACTAGAAGAGCATCGTATTTTCTTTGTATCTTCTAATACCCAGGGAAAATGATGTTTTAAGTTTGAGAAGCACTATCAGTAGTTTCCACAGCAGTTCTTATTTAGCTGTTTTTGCAGTCTGGTTACAAGGGAAAGCTTTACTTTAAAATTCAAGCTAAGAATATTTAAGTTCCAAAAGAAATTAGTAGATGAGCTAAGATGAGCTTAGGAGACAGTTCCTAGGTCACCCACAGACTTCCTGTATGATCTTAGGTTGCTGGATTTGGACTCGGGAGACCTGGGTTCAGTTTCCAGTTCAACCACAGACTTCCAGTGTGACTTTAGGTAAGTCAATCTACCCTGTGCCTTAGTTTTCCATCTGTACAATGATGGCATACCTTGTTATTTCATAGGGATAAACAAATCATTGCAAGTAGAGAGACTATGTATGGCCTAATTTCTTAGGCAGAGAAATCTCAGTTTTTGTTAGAGTTGAAACTGAAATAGATTTTCACAGGGTAATTTATGCAGAGGGTTGTTCTGTGACTCCCTATGTATCTCATCAGTCTACCCTGTCTGTAGAAGTTTTCTTTGATAAGATACTGCAGGCTTTTGAATTCCTTGGAAATTGCTCACAAACATGGAATGAGTAACAATTGAGGGGGTTTTTTTGGTCTTGTTATTTTTAATATGGTACTAGATGCTTTGGAGGTAGGAAATTAAATGAACATTTGTTTTGATATGGGTTACTCTACAGATGTTAGTTACAACTGTCAGCTGAAGTGTAGTATGAAAATAGTGGAAGGCGCTCTTCTCTGACTGTCAAGCATCACTGATAAGAAGATGTTTATTCCACCTTTGTGTGGCATTCTACTGCTCTTGTTTCCTTGTTATGTATATTTATATTTGACTCTTGTACTAGACTACCTTTCATCTAAGTAACACTTTTACAAGAAGATCTACCACTTTCCCAAACTTTAAGCAATATCTTCTATCTTGCTTCTGGGCCTTGTGAAATAAAAAAGAAAAATAAAAAAAATCCCTGTATGCAGTTGTAAAAACTGTAGAGCGAGAGCTGGCTTTCATTTGGTTGAGGAAACAATTTTGAATAATAGAAAAATCCTAGAAGGAGCAATAGAATGTTAATATCTCTTTTTCTTTTTAATATGCACATTAAATCTCACTAGGATTGTATCTTCTATTGAACAGAGGTCGTGGCTTGCAGCAAGAAGTTGAATATTGGATCTTAATTGGAGAACCGAGCAGAAAACATCCAACAATACACTGTAAAAGGTAGGTGACTTGAAGAACATAAATGGTTTTCTTTCCAAACAACTTGTATTTCTGTACAAAGTGTCACCAAGTGATTCTTAATTTCTTATAAATTAATGTTACTTTGGTTCTAACAGGCGCAGGCCTTCAGTGCAGTTTTCTGTCATATGGCAGGACATCTCTGGGCTGCAAAAAAAAAAAACATTGCGCAACTTCTGCTTTGTGGGCAAAGCAGTGGCTTAGTGGGTGAAAACCCCAAATACTGTAAAAGGATAAGGATTATTAAATAAGTAAAATCTAATGTTTCTCCCTGCCTAAACCTCTTTTTGCTGCTTCCTTTTACAAACTAAGGAATTGCTAAGGGTGAGCAACACAATGACTCATGGTGCTCTTACCCATTTTTGAAAGTGTTTGCCAAGTGTAGATATAATCACCTACTGCTTTGATTGATTAGAAGTGATGCTTTTGCATCTACCTTGATGTCTTTAATACTGAGGCTTTTATATTTTTACACATTTGTTTATCTTTTAAATCACTGTTAAGACTACTTAAAGCTGCAGATCTGTGTTTGCATGTATGCCTGTGTGAGTCTTGGCAGTGCTGAATTTTCACTAATATCAGCTGAGCAGTAATAATCTTACTCTATAGGTGGACAGATATTGTCACTGATTTAAACACACAAAATCCGGAATATCTAGATATTCGCCATCTTGAGAGAGGATTGCAGCATCGAAAAACGAAGAAGGTAAGTCAAACTTATTAAAATGAGAGGAAACTCGTGGTGGATTTTCGGCAAACTTGTTCATCCTTCAGCAGTGTAAGATAACTTCACTGAAAGAAATTTGTCGTGAAGTGTTGCTTAAGGCAAAAATGTATCACAGTCCTTTAAATGTACTTGCAGGACAAGATACAATAGAGCAGTAGCTTTGCATATGCAAGGATGAACTAGGATATCTGCATATATGGTATATTTGGTCACAGAAATTAAGCTCGCTGGCTTAAAATGTAGGTGCAGCAAGTATAAAAAATACTGTACAGACATACTAAGATATCCTTTTGGTGTATGGCCTTCTAGTCACATGTAAGCAGGAAAGAAAGTCCAGTAGAGAAGGATCAAACATAAAAGAATGCATGTATATTTGGTGTGTGGACTTGCTGTCAGTATACGCAGGTTTCCTATAGACAAAACTTGTACCTTGTGTGTGGTGGTATATTTTAGATTTGCTGATTGAAAGTCTATAAGAAATAACAGGCTGAAGAGATTATTTCAAGTGTGGAAACCTTGTGGAATACTATCAAGATGATACTAGCAAGATGAGAAGTGAGCTAAGGAAAGAATTTGCATGTAAGTGGGTGGAGAGTAGACTAGCAGACGCCAACTTGCACTAGCCTATGAGTTAAAAAGGATAGTTTGAAAAGATGAGAAAGAAAGCAGGAGTTGAGTCTGGGAAAGAATCTGAGAAACAATCAGAATTGATTAGGCAGATTTGTTTTGTGCATATGGCTTTGTGGTGTCGGGCATTTTTGGTGTGTTACTTGTTTCTGGTTATATTTTTTGAAAAATTCTCTTACCTGGCAAGGTGTTAATTTCTATTGTCTGTGTATGTTAGGTACCTTTATGCATTTAAAAACAAAATATTTTTATTTTGACTAGGTTGGAGGAAATCTTCACTGCATCATTGCTTTTCAGAGACTTAATTGGCAAAGGTTTGGTCCTTGGAATTTTCCACTTGGAAATGTTAGACAGAATAAACAAGCTCAAACCCAAGGTCAAGGAATTTCCAAATCTGAGAGTGAAGACAATATCTCTAAGAAACAACATGGGCGACTGGGTCGATCTTTCAGTGCTGGCTTTCATCAAGAATCAACATGGAAGAAATCTAGTCTTCGTGAAAGGAGGAACAGTGGGTACCAGAGTTACAATGATTATGATGGGAATGATTAACTTTAGATAGTAGAGGTGGCATAAAGTTATTTTTAATCAAGGCAAATTAGGGATCTTTAGTCCTAGAATACATACAATTAGAATCTATGGTATAAGATAAAGCTTTATAATTAAGCAAATCTGATGATAAAATTGCAGTGGATGAGATCTGATGCATAAAATGACAGATAAGCACACATTATTGTACCTTTGCAATCAGAAGTAAATGACAGTTAAGTCAGTGATTTCTTTTGAAATAATTGTACTATGTCCTGTTCTGTGAAAACAAAAGTGCGGATTGAAATGAGTCAGTGGAATGTAATGAAAACACTTAATAATCAAAAGCATGAAAACTTATGATATGTCTTTATAAAAAGGGTTATTCTGCAAATGGTGTGAGGATAAAAGTAGACATTGACTTCCTTTTACACTCCATATTTTTAAGACTGTCCATATCCAGTGAAAAAGGGAAAAAACCAAATCACATAGATTAGAAAACTGTCATATTTACAAAGCAAATGTACATTATTTAGTTCTGGATAGACTTCTGTCAGTCAGATAGTCATACTTTATCAAGCCTCAGTTTCTTTCTCCTTAGCTGGATGCCTATTTTGGCTTGGAGGAATCTCTTGTGGCAGAGAAAGTTTGAGGGTAGACTACTTTTGTTGCGTTTGCTTTGTGGGTACAGCAGCTGAACTGATAACCTGGGGCCTCTTGAGAGCATTGAATCCCTTAAGGCAAGCTGGTGAAATTCAGTATAAAAAAAGCTGCATTTTCCAATAGCCAAATGAACTTGCTGAACACTATGTTCACTTGACAGTTCTTTTCCTTGTTCAGTCTTACAACCTCTGTCATTTTTTTCCACTGCTCTTTTCATTTTGTATGAAGGGTGTGCAAGTGCTGAAAACTGCTTGCAGCCCTGATGATATACCTCTCCCCCAGCAAAACAATTGAAGCTTTTTCAAGTGTCTGTGTGCAGTCTTTTCTTTTTTCCCAGCTTTGAAATGTATCCACTTGTTTGCCCAAACACGTGTAAGGGGTTGTAACTTTCTGTGTACAAATGTTTGTACCTGCTCAAGGTTTTTTGGTTTTGTTTTTTTTTTTTGACATTAAAATATTTGTCATGGAATGCAGGGGTTTTGTAGGTTGCTGCTTTTGTTAACCAAAAATGAGAGACTTTTAGACTTTTGTTCATTCAATAAAACTTGTTTTCTATTTTGTTGTTTGCATTTCATTTTCCTTGGTGTGGTGACCCTATGTTTAATGAAGGTTTTCTGGAAAAGAGGTTAGCCAAGGATCAGAACTGCAACCTTTGCTTAGCAAACTAATCCTGGAGGTAGGATTTCTGCTTATAAGCCTGTGCAGCCACTGTGAATTGACTTCTAATATTTAATTTTCCAAAGTCTGATGGCTGAACAAAACCCTTGAGTTTGGTAAACCTACTTTCCAGATGAACTATTTTCATTCAGACTTTGTTTTTGAAAGCTTGAATTTACACTGACTTAACACAGCTCATGTATTCAAAAGTGATTTCTTTCATGTTCCTTTAGGCTTGAAGCAAGTTAAATAACTGTCCTTTAAGTTTTCAGACTTCTGTTTTTTCACAGTTAAGTTTATTTTGCCCTTGGCTAGGTGGCTGTCACACACTTCATCGATGAAGTAAGTAGGGTGTTTGACTCTCCCACTATCAGCAGAGGAAAGGTGATGGGCAGCGTGAGCTTTCCCTTGGGATTCCTGGCTGGGGGGTGGGTGCAGGGAGGAGCACCTGGGCTGTGGTAGCAAGATTTCTCCAGGAGAAACAATGTTTTTGGAAAGGAGAGGGGGGAAAATAAGCAAACACTAACAAAGAAAAACAAACAAAACCTAAACCTCAACTAAGCTCTTGAGCAGACCTATTAGGTTCAAATTGCATGAAACATGAATGTTAATCTTTATGGAGAGTTCTGCTCTGAACCTCTCACCAAGCAGCACAACCAAGTGTAGTGATTTTAAAATAAGATAATATAGATATGTGTTTAAAATGAGAACTCTTTCTTCATAGTTTCTCCAGGCATCACCCCTGACTACAATGTAATGGTTTCTCTTCAACCCTGAGGTTAATTCTTTGAGACCGCACTTTCTGATTTGCATGGCTTTTGTGTAGTAGCATCCTTCCCTCTGACTTGAGGTTTGCTGTAAAAGTGTGTGTGTTTTTGCAATCAAATAAACAAGCTACTTTTTATAGGAAAATGAAATAAATCGCAAAGATACATTGTCACTGAATTGCCATGCTCCAGGAGAACATTCAGTGATATGACATGGGTCACTGGGTGCAATCTGGAAGATAAGATCTACATAAATATGAGAAAAACTTTAATGGTGTGAATGACAGAATCTGGAACAGGCTCCACAAAGAGGTTGTGGGGTCTTCTTCTCTGGAGCCATCCCTGTGTGACCTGATCTGGGTGTTCCTGCTGTGGACTAGGTCATCTTTCGAGGTCCCTTCTAATCCCTGACGTCCTGTGACGCTGTGGTGGTTCTTTTTCTCCCACACTCACTCAGTACTTTGGTCTCCTTAAGGCAGGCAAAGAGCCATGGGAGTAGATGCCAGCGAGGTCCCTCCGCCTGGGATTCCCACGGCGGTTCATAGGGACGGACAGCGGGAGCCACAGGGCCGGTTACCGGCCCGAGTGAGGACACCCCTTCTTTGCCGCCCAGCTCCGCCCTCTACACTACCCTTCCCAGCATGCAGTGGGGCGGAGCCAGCGCATGTGCAGTCTGTGTGGAGAAGCCGCGGAGCTGTCCGGCGCCCGGCCTTGTCCCGGTCCCCTTCCCCATCCCCGTCTCCCTCACGGTTCCCCCTCTCCATCCCCGTCCCCATTATGATCCCGCCCATTCTGCGCCCGCCACCTCAGGTAAGCTCCACTCCCTGTGCGTCTCCCGATCGGTGCAGGCCCACGGGTGACGCCGGGGTGGGAGGGGATTTTCTGGGCCTCCACGGAAAGGGTAGCCCCTAAAGCTATGCGGTGGCTTGCCGTCAAGCTGCTGTAAGGCTGCGCTTGAGCTGATTTTTAAACTTAATTCTTTTTGTTTTTGTTGTTTTTTAATTCCGCCTACCGAAAGCTGTGGGAATGATCCGGAACCGGAGTGATGTGCTTTAAGAGGGTAGAACGTACTTCTAAGAAGGTAAAATACCTTTTAGAATGTTGGCTCTCTTGAGTGAGAATAAAGAGTTGTAAAAAGGACACAGAGCCCTGTGAAGCCACACACTTACTATAGACAATAAATGCCTTACTAATGAGTATATCCTTGAAGAAGAATAGGTTGATAATAAAGACTTTGGAAGAACAAGCCTGGGCAGCTGCTGGGAGAGTTTCTCTTTTCACTGCCTTCTGTTTGCAGTGATAATGCATCCATATTCATAAAGCCTAACGTCGGTCTTATAACCTTTGGGTTATTCCTTCTTTTATCCCTCAGGTTCTTTGCTCTCGGGATAGCTGATAAGGGACAATGGGAGTTCAGGGCCTTTGGAAGCTGCTTGAATGTGCTGGGAGACCCATAAACCCAGAAACACTGGAAGGGAAAATTCTTGCTGTTGGTATCCTTTGAAAGTAAAGCTGAGGAACTAAACTTGTGAGTGAGGTCATACAGTTTCATTTATTTATATATGATCTATTGTTGTTTTACTTTAAAAAAAATTGTGGCAATATTTTGATAAGTAGAATTTGTGCTTTATAATGTGTGGAATACTATGCTTTTGTTTTTTATGCTTTAAAAGAGACTTAAAATAGGTTCCTCACTCAAATGTTGGGCTGTATGATTTTATGCTTTGTAAACAAATGCAGTGTTTTCAGTAGGACTATGAGATGGAACAGTTTAAATACTTTTGCGTCAGCTTTTCTATTGTACACACTTGGTTAAATGCTGTAAAGAAGTCACTCTTCATTTTTTGTTAAAATAACCTTGGAGGTATTACTGGCTGCACACTTGTTTCAACTCTCTGTTTTGTTTGGGGTAGTTGGAGCAATATTTTTTTCTTCTCTGTAGTTTACAAGTATTTGTAAATACTGGCTTCAGTAAGCAAAACTTGAAACAGTGAGCAAAAGCCACTTCATAGAAAACATTAATATAGTATATGTGTAAGGAGGCACACTTTTTCTTCTTAACAATTCTTTAAGATATCAGTATTTGGTTGAACCAAGCAATAAAGGGTGCCAGGGATCATCGTGGTAACTCCATACGAAATGCTCACCTCCTCACTCTGTTTCATCGACTCTGCAAGTTACTGTTTTTCCGAATTCGACCTGTCTTTGTTTTTGATGGAGAGGCACCACTTCTCAAGAGACAAACCTTGGTGAGTATCTTTGCCCAATTGTTGCTATGCCAGATAGGATACAAAGTAGCCACTTTCAATTTCCTTCCTATTCTGTTTATGCTTCTGAGCCGCAAGGATGGAGGGTTTGAAACACACTGCTGTGTAGGTGCTCTTTGCAGTCCTGGTCTTGTCCACGAGTAAGCTTACTTGTGATACATTCAGGTTTGATTAGCATAGAAACCAGATTGCAGAGAGATAGATGGAGGTGTAAGTACGGGCTGTACTCGAGAATGGACCCGAATGAATTCTATCCAGCCTTTGTACTCAGAAACTGAAAACTAGGCCCGAGTCCCATAGAGCAAATCGAGATAGGGAAGTTTAGAGAATCTGAAGGTGCTGTGCCTGTTGATGTAGAATGAGTTAGGAGTTGTTTGTAGTCTCAGTGTACAGAATTCTGAAGTTCAGGATGAGGCTGGGTGCAGCTTTGAGCTACCTACTCTAGTGGGAGGGGTCTTTACCCATATCAGAGGAGTTTGAACTAGGTTATCTCCTTCTAGCCTGAACCGTTCTATAATTCATAGAAATATTTCACTGAATATATATCTTCAATATCCAGTTAAATCTAGTTTATATTAATCTTATTTTCACAGGCTAAGCGAAGACAAAGAAAGGAACTTGCCATTAGTGATTCCAGGAAAACTACAGAGAAACTCTTGAAAACATTTTTAAAGAGACAAGTTATCAAAAATGCTCTTACAGGCAAAAGGTAAGAATATAAATTATTATTGCCTTGTTTGTAGATGGCAGATAAGTTTTTGTGTAGCCATTAATCACTGTTGTACTTTTTTTTTCCTTAAGCAATGAAGCTTTGCCAAGTATTACACAAGTCCAAAGAGAAGAAATTGATATGTTTTCATTGCCACCTTTAGAAGAAGAAGAGAAGAACAGGTAGGCAGAATTAAGTAAAATAGCTGCAATGACTGTAATAAACTCAAGTGAAAATAGAAGCTGTTTTTTCACACTGCTGGAAAGCCTTTGACCCATGAGACTCAAAAGTGGATTTCTTTAATTTGTATTTAATTCCATTTTCTTTTTTGGATAGTTTGCTTTTTGGCTATGGATGCCGAGGCCTTCTGGTTATTTATGTGGAGGTAGTAGAAGCAGCTTTCAGCCCACATGTTAAATTTCTGCACTGTATTCATGCATAAGGATGAAAGTGCTGCCTTAGTCTCTGTGGCCACGTCTTCAGCTAAACAATTCGTTAAAGCTTGGATAGCTAGTGTAGGAGCAACTTCTTTCTGGTTTTTGTCTCCTCAGTAATGCAGACATGTTTGGCACAAGTAGGCTTTGTATGTACCTGTCAGATTTGTGGCATCTTAAATAACACTTGGGGTAATGTGGAGCTATCTGTTAGTTTACAATTTACTCATCTAATATATACTTTCTTATACTTTGAATGCTGACCAAATAAGAATCATGTAATGACTTAAACAGCAATAGTTATCTCAATCTAGTTTTAACTTAGAAAGTCTGCCTTCTTGCTTTCTGTTCATGTATTTATAAGTTATGCATGTATTTGTTTGTATGTTTATGTGTACATACAGGTATACATATGTGTAATTTGATGTTGCGTGTGAATTTTTTCTACTTATCAGTGAAGAGATAGTTAATGTCCCTTTACTTAAAATAGGATTTTCATTTCCTAATTAAATATCTGCATCTTTTTTTAATGTTTGATTTTCAGCTCAGAGGAGGAAGAGGAAAAAGAATGGGAAGCGAGAATGACCCAAAAAAAGATGTTGCAGGTGAGTGCATCCTGATTGTCCAGTTAGTGTTAACAATCCTGTCATTCATGTGCTATGCTTAAAAAACAAACAAAAAGGTTAAAAAAAAGTGTTGGAAGTACTAGTTATTCAGAAGGAGACCACCTGAGGGTGTAGGATCATCTTCTAAGAAGAGTAAAACCAAGTTTCTTACACAATGTATGTCAAAATTGTGTGGTAGTTACTGTTTTTTGGAAAAGAAACTGTTTCCTTGACAGTATAGGAAGTAGCAAAAAATTATTTTTGTGTGGTTTTCTTTTTGTGTTTGAAAAGATGCTCTAAATATTTTATTGTACTTGCTGCACTGAAATATAAAATTCATGTTTATGTTGTTATCTGGTTTCATAGGAGGAACTATGTGAAAATCCTAATTCTATAGATATTGAATCAGAAGACTTCAACAGCCTGCCTCCAGAAATAAAACATGAGATCTTGACTGATATAAAAGAATTTACAAAGCGAAAGAGAACATTATTTGAAGCAATGCCAGAGGTAATGTTTAAAATACTTTTCAAGGCAACACAATGTCATTATTGTAGATGAAGATTACATAACAGTATCACTTCTTGAAAGCTTTACCCTCAGGTCTATTTAATAAGAGCTGTTACATTGAGGGCAGGTAAAAATTATGATAACTCCTTCCTGTGTGTATATTCAGAGTTCTATCTCTTTGATTTCCACTAAAATTGGGAAGCAAATTCAGTTTGGTTAAGAACAGAAAAAGTATTGTGCTGTGTCTCATGGCTTACTCTCAAGATTTCAATTGCAAGAACATCCTACTGGTGTGGATAAACCTGGCAAAATGAATGCAGTTTGAGTTCCACATGCTCAGGTTGTAAGGGAAGCTGGCAGCTGGGAAAAAGCTTTTTTAGCTGAGGCAGGTAATTTATTAAAGGCATCTGGAGACAGGTGGAATCCTATAGTGCCACTTCTAAAATAGCTTTTCAAAGCACAGATTTTTCTTTTAAGGACAATATATGTCAGATCAAATGATAGTTTGTTCCCTACTAACCGTCATCTGAAAAACAGCCACATGTGGATTCTAATTACATTGTCTCTAAGATGGTGACCAGCCTTGCAGCCAGCTAAGCTTTGTTGGTCACATTATTGATATCTCATCGTGTCTAATTCAGAACTACTTAGGGGTACATTTCAGAGTTATTGTGTGTTACTGGGCTAGTGTTGTTGTCACTTGAGAGTGCAGCAGTCAGGAAAACGTTAATGTTACCTGCTTAAAGGAAACTCTTAAAAGACTCTCCAGATGGCTAAACAAACCTGCTTGAAGGGTGCAGTTAGTGGCATTTTATTTTACTTTGTCTGTTGTTTTATTGGGTTTTTTTGTTTGTTTTTTTTAAGGAGTCCAATGAATTTTCCCAGTACCAGCTTAGAGGTTTGCTTAGAAAAAGCAACCTCAATCGGTGCATAGAAAATGTGCAAAAAGAAATGCATCAACAGCACTCAGGTGAAATCCAAACACAATATGAAAATGAAGGTGGTTTTGTGAAAGAAGTGGAATCTAGGAGGGTAGTCTCTGAAGATACTTCTCACTATATCCTAATAAAAGGTGTGTCAGGTCTTAATTTTGTAAAACCTCGTGTTCAGTGTGTGCAGTCTGCAGCTGTCAGTTTTAAGAAAAACCTGGGAATTGTTCACAGGCTCATGTAGCTGATACTTTGTATGAAGTATGAGTTACTGTTAGACATAATTAACAGATCTGCAGGTGATCTATGTATAGAAATTGGTTTAATGCCTTTAAATAATGATGTTCTTTGTGTAAAATGGAATGTTTGTATAAAGCAGTTTTCTTAAAAAAAAAAATTAACACAAGACTTTATTTCAGGTATTCAAGCAAAAGAAGCTACAAGTAGAGACTTGGAAAATACTGCAGGACCCTCATCAAAAATGCTTGAATTTACTAAGTTGCATAAAATCAATGAACCTCCTGCTAACAAAAAGCTTGTTGATTCTGACAAATTACAGAGAGAGAAAGATAGCAATGTGGTGGCAGCACCACCCTCTCCTCAGACTTTGCTTGCTATCCAGGCGGCTATTGCAGAAGGCAGTTCAGAAGAACTGGAAGATGAAAATACTGGGCGACTGAACACAGACCAAACTGTAACAGAGCAAGGCAGCATGTCTCCAAGAACACTAAGGGCGATTCAGAGAGCTTTAAGTGATGATGATAAAAGGGAGGAAGTTACAGTTAGAATGGATGGAGTACTACCTGACAGATCAGAAGATGGCAGTGTGTCTCCAAGAACACTAGTGGCAATTCAGCGAGCTCTGAGTGATGCTGATAAAAGGGAAGAAGTTGTTACAGGCAGAGTGGATGGAGTGCTTCCAGAAAGATCAGAAGTGAAGGATTTTCTGCTTAGTCGCTCAGATGAGGAAGATCAGATTCCTGAAATTGAGGAAAGAAAAAAAATACCTATATCTACAATGCTTTCATCAAACAGAGTTATTATGCAAGATGTGGAATTTGAGCCAAAGATCCAAGAGTTGGGAAAAAAACATGTTATACCCAAGGACACCAGTATACCCAGAACTGAGAATTATTCTTCTAGTGACAGTACTAGAAAAGGCAAAGAAAATGTAGGTAAAGAAGATTTAGACGAAGGAGAAAATTATTACAAAGGGGACTTAAATTCTTTGAGAGATAAGGATATAAACTTGTGCATGCAGAAGCCAAGCTGTTCCCCTGTACAAACTAGCACTGTGGCTATGATTCATGCTGAAATGGCAGACCTTTCTGAAAATCAGGAGATCTCAACAAGTTCTGCAAATACAGAGGGAGTAATTTTGCAAACAGAAGATAATGCATCTGAAGTACGAAAGGATACTGAGTTTTTACCAGAACCAAAAGGTCCTAAGGAAGAAAGGGAAGGCATAGCACAGTCTGAAGACAGTGATTCTGATGGTATGTGCTTTTTAATGGTGTAAAAAGATAAGAAAATAGGACCTTATAATACTTGTAATCAGTTGAAGTTAACCTTTCTTGTCGTAAGTACCTTAAAATACACCTATTCCTACTTACATAGGAGATGTGAAGAAGACCTGATCTGTTTTTTCCCTTTGTGTTGTGTTTTATCATTGAAATCCAAGGATCCAGAAAGTCAGGAAAACACGCTCTTGTGTATATTGAACTTAACTGGCATGTTAATGGTCAACCATATGGATTCAGTAATTTCACAATCCTTGTATCTGTTTACTGCCTACAGGAAAAAAAAACCCCTGCCTGACTTAAAAATACAAATACTTCTCTTAAACAAGCATCAGGAAGTTGAAATCTTTGTCTTCTGTTAATAGGAAGCTTTATTGAAGTGGATGCTGAAATCAGTAATGAAACTGATTTTTTTATTAAATCTGATGAAAGTACAAATGATGAGACTGCACTTCCAGGAGTGGAGACAGACAAACATGATTCTGTCATACAGAACTTTCCGCAGAAATCTGATGAAGTGCAGCTGGCAGATGATGAGAATGTTGAAATTGAAGATGTTGGTGAAGATGCAGTGAATGAGTGGCAAGACATCAGTTTGGTAACCCCTTGCTATTTGTTTTGAACCTGTAACAAAATGCTCTGTCCCCAGGTGGTTTTTAAGGAAAACTGTCAAACAGCTCTGTACTGTTTCATTCCTTTCTCAAATATATGTATTTAATTCCATGGAAACTGATTTTAATTTGGAGCTGTTGATTAATTGTGACCTGTCTGAAACCAGGAGACTTTAAGGTTTTAGCATTGCGAGGAATGAGCCTCTTTCTGGTTTTACGATTTACTGCATTGGAGAAGCTATGTCAACTTTCATCTGTGACTTAATGGAGTATATACTACTTGAATAATTATAGTGGGATACTTAGTGCTTTACTTATCTAATGATACCTGATATGTTGAAATGCTGAATATCTTGTTTTATTTTCCAGGAAGAACTGGAAGGCTTAGAAAATGACCTTTCTGCTGAGCAGAATATGCTTCAGTCTCAAAAACAGCAGCAAGAACGTGTTGCTGCTTCTGTAACAGGACAGATGTTCTTAGAAAGCCAGGTATTATTTGTTGAATCATTTGTTTCCCCCTTCACCCAACTGAGACATTTCCTCAAAAGTCACTAGTAATGTTGCTTAACTATAGGGGGAGAATGTTAAAATAAGTCTAAATAATGTATTCCATAAAAACAAATTGTGTAAAATGCATCAAAATACATGTATATCAAAACAGCATGCAAAGGATGACTAATCTGCCCACTGTTTCCTGTTGGTATGTGTGGTTCTGATATGCTTTCAAGCTGTTTTCTGAGCTAAAGTGATCACTGATTATTTTTTTGTGTGTGTGTTTTTAACCTGCATGGAGCTCACATAATTGTAATGTGTGGACTTTTCTCTGTGTTAAATTAGTGGTTATGAAAAGCACAGTAATTATGTATGCTTGTGTAATTAAGATAGCAGATTGTCTAAGTGGGTTATAATATTGTGATGATGTGGTGTTTGACTTGCGTAGTACTGTCTGCCTAAGAGGAGTAAATGAGGTTTCCCCCTTGACTTAACTTCTTGGTGCTTGATAGAAGAAAATTAGATTTGCTGTCAGATATTGGATACCTCCCAAGTATGAATCTAGCAGTTCTGAGTCCAGCAAAAGTATGAAGAAGTTAATTTTTCAGATGATATATGAAGTGATTCCTCTCTGTCCTGCAGGAGCTTCTCCGTCTGTTTGGCATTCCATACATTGAAGCTCCAATGGAGGCAGAGGCTCAGTGTGCTGTGTTGGACCTTACTGATCAGACCGCTGGGACTATCACTGATGATAGTGATGTCTGGTTATTTGGTGCACGACATGTTTATAAAAACTTCTTCAATCAAAACAAATATGTGGAATACTATCAGTATGTTGATTTTCAAAACCAGCTAGGTGAGCTATTGATTTGTGACTTGTAATCAGTTAATGTAGATAAGAGTGCTGCTGTCTGAAGTTTTATTTCCTACTGAATTTTGTGTGTGGGTTATTACAATGCCTGTTCTTTGGAGAATCTCAAAAGGCTGTATTTCCTACTGAATTTTGTGTGTGGGTTATTATTATGCCTGATCTTTGGAGAATCTCAAAAAGTGTTCTGGTGGATTGCTGGTTTTAGTGCCAGATGACCCCTCTGAATGTGCAGCTGTTAATTACACTTAAATTTAATATGCTGAATTAGCATGATGGTCATAAAAATTTGGAGACATGAACCATGGCACAACTTTGTGGAAAAATGTTAGCATGTTTTTTCTGGCAGTGCAAAAATTATCTTCTGATGCTGTCAGATTTACAGACTTCTGGAAATGGAAGTACATTTTGTGAGTACTGACACATAATATATTAGAAGAGGGTCTGGCATATGTTTATGGTCTGTAAAAGATTTTTTATTTAGTTAATAACAGCTTTTTTTTCTTTCAGGTTGCACTTGTATTCGTCTAGTCAAATTGTTGCCAATTATGTTGAACTATTAAACTTCAGTGTTCTGTAGTGTATTAAGGGAAATATGAGCCAATTCTAAGTTTTTCTAACGCCTTGTTTAAGTAGAGCTCCTTTAAGGTCAGTTTTGGCATTTCCAAATTCGAGAGAGGCTATAGAGTTTGAAATTATGTTTTAATGCCTTCAACATGCAGAATTTCACAAGATTTATATGTGACAAAAAATATGTTTTCAATTTCTTCTCTGAGCAGATTATATGCAAAAAATTTTTTTCCCCTACAGTATGCTACTGTAGCTTACTTAGAAAAGACTACTGTAAAAGCATGTGTGTGATTTTAAGCTGTTATTAATGTAATAAAACAAAGCTTTTATTTATTTGTTAATTGGAGAAGAATAGTGACCACTGGTCTTCATATCACATTCCTCTCTAGTCTTGCACTTCCATTCCTTTTCCATTCCCATTGCCGACATGCTGATGGTCTCATTGTGTGCTTAGATGTGCATCCCTCCTTTTCTCCATTTTTTTGTTGTTTTTGTTTTTGTTTTTTTTTAATTTTTGTATTGTTTTTTTTTAAATCTAAACCACTTAGACTACTCACTGGAAATCATTCTGGTTACCTCAGATTTTATAGCATGCTAATTAGAAGTGATCAGCTGAGTTCTTCCTTTTTTCTGACCATTTCACAGGCTCTTTTGGTCTACTTAGGTAACTGCAGCGGCACAGAGCAAAAGGCATATAGTTTGGTAACACTTTTAAGAAGCAGAAGCATTGATATTAATACTAGAATTCAATGTTTTGTTTTCTGATGTGGCATTTATTAAATTCAGATCAGCATTAGATAAGAGCAGGATAATAACTGGAGAAATATACTGTATCTTTTAGCTCTTAGGAACCCAGAATTTCCCAGAGGTCTTTACAGTGTATCATTTTAATTTTGGCAAGATGTAATTGGCAAGTCAGCACAACTACTAGGGCCTGACTTAGCAGTAGCATATTGTCACAGCTCCAGAATATAATTTAGTAATAGTGATATTGAATTACATGTAATTTTACAGAGTTAATGCCTATGTGTTCTCATGTTCTTTGCCTTTCAGATATCTTATTTTTACATCTGTGAGAGAACAGATGCTAAATCCACTGGTTCTGTTTGTGGTACCTGTATTCTCTTACAGGATTGGATCGAAGCAAGCTGATCAATTTGGCATACTTGCTTGGAAGTGACTACACTGAGGGCATCCCAAATGTTGGCTTTGTAACAGCAATGGAGATTTTAAATGAATTTCCCGGTCATGGCTTGGAACCTCTCTTAAAATTTGCGTATGCTTTGTTTTTTTTCTCTGTATTGTCCCCACATCATGCAAATATTAGTAAATTTACTTTTCTGTTGATTAAGCATATAACAAAACATATGGCTATCATTGACTATTTTTAGGGAGACTCAAGTTAACTGGTAAAATATGCAATTCCATTATATCAATATTTGAAGTGGCAAGTAAATGAGGTGACTTGTAACTACAGTAATTACAATGACACTGACAAAGGCTTTAGAAATGAACAGCTTTAGAAATGTGTGACTCCTTTTGAGTTTCTTGCAGAGCTGGGTCCATAGTGGAGTGGAAGTTTATTTTCCTTGAGCTTGTGAGAAGGTGCTGTAGCTTGCTTGTAGAGAAAAGAGGCTTGATGAATGAGGAGTGGATGACCTTGAAAGAGGCAGACATGTAGGCAGTGGCAGAGAACCAGATTTTAAGAGGGCTAAGCCAGTTATATCGGCAATGGCAAGGATGGTTAGAAAACATTTTTTTTTTTTCTTCCAACTGCTTGCTTGTTTTGTTCGTGCATACCAAAAAGCCTCCAAAAATGTTCATAATGTAAAACATTCTCCTCAAATATGGCTGAATCTTCCTCAGGTGAGACCTTTTTAATACCTTACAGGCAATCCAAGTGATGTTTACTACCATAGCTTCTAATGGCTGTGCTTACTGTGTATGCTTTATCTTTTCTGCTTTCAGATTGTATGTCCCTTTGGACATTTTTTACATGGAAATTTCCTACCTTGTCTCATGTGTTAAGTAAGGAGACTAAAGGTATTTAAATTAGCATGGTGGCTCTTGATATTCTAAGTTGTATTTTGTGGAGGTAAATGAATACTTTCCTCTGTTTTACAGTGAGTGGTGGAATGAGGCGCAGAAGAATAAGAAATTGAGACCTAATCCACATGATACCAAAGTCAAGAAGAAGCTGCGGGAGCTGCAGCTTTCTTCAGGATTCCCAAATCCAGCTGTGGCAGAAGCATACCTGAAGCCTGTGGTGGATGAGTCAAGGGGTTCATTCACCTGGGGGAAGCCTGATGTGGAGCAGATAAGAGAATATCCTTTTGCTGCATAGCCAAAAGTACTCAGATTAAAATTTGTAAGGCTCGTTAGTAAGTCAGTAATGGACTGTCAGATTCTTAACATCTCATTGGTGTGAGTGGGCCTGCCAAGCCTTTCTGAATTCACTTTCCTACAATACTAGCTCTGGAATGCAGACATGTACGTGTGGCACTCAGGGCTACTCTGCCTTCCTGAGAGCATAGACTGCTTCACTTTGCATGCAGAGAGAGTCTGGTTTCTTGAATGTGATGTTTCTATAACTGTGCTATGCCTGTTTCTTGAGTCAGACTTTTAAAAACTAGTCAGAAACAGTGATTCAGTCTGTGCTTTGTCCCTAGTTATTCACTGCATTTCTTGCAATAAAGTCTATTTCTTGCATCCCTCGCAACTTGGGCTGCAGTGAATAGTTGAAAAGCAGATGGCAATGTGTGCAGAGCTAATAGTACTTTAAACAGGAAATAAAATTTTCGGAGTGGGCAAGTGTGAAAATTAGGTTTACCTATAGGCATTTTGTTTTATGGCAGTACTTTTAGTCACAACGAGTTCTGTCTTCACAAAGCCATATTTTTGTAAGTGCTGGCATTAAAGTTCTGTATCTAATAGAGATTTAACAATGAGATGAAGGTATGTATGATAATACTAGAACTATCCATTTAAATCAGATGTAATAACTTGGAGAGTTTTCTGTATTTTTGCAGTAAAAGAGCTTTGAAGCAGAGTAGCTTTTCTCCAGATGTTGTTTCTCTGAGGAATTTTCATTTTATGCTTTTACAAAATACTTTTAATACCAATACCCATTTTCTGAAGCTCCTTAACTTTGCTGCACATTCTGTCAGAATCATTTTGGCTGGACTAGGACAAAGATAGATGAAATTCTTTTGCCCGTGATGAAGCAGCTGAACTTGCAGCAGGTGAAGTATAAAACTATAAGGTTAGCTGGAACACTGTAAGAGAGGTGTTTAAAATGAACAGCAATGCTTGAATCTAAAATGAATTTCTCAGTAGCTATGATTTTTCAGAAAATAGTTTCTCTTAATTTATAAACATAACAGCCTCTAGAGTTCATTTCTTTATGATTTGGGCATGCTGTAAGGAACTCTACATAATGCCAAATGTTAGTTTCAGGTTTTATCATCTGTCAAGCACCTGTCTCTAGACCAGGTTGACTCTTTGTTTTGGATGTCGGTACTTCAAGTGCATACAGATACAGAGGATACCAGTGTGCAGTCTCTAAAAATGAGTTATAAAAATGTCTCTGAGATTTTCACGGGGTGAGATTGACTATTTCAGAATATCTTTGTCTTTTGAGGAGGAATGCAGACTGAACTACTGGGCAAGTGTTCATTAATACAGTATTACTCTGATTTCCAAGTAAATGTTGTGTCAACTTTAATAAAACTTAAAGGTGAATAGAGATGCATTCAGTGGATCTGTGGAAATCGGTTGTAAAACTGTTCACTGAAAATCAGATTATTTTCTTCTTTTGCCACAAGCAAGATAGAAATGTAATCTAAACCGGTGTTCTGAGTTATCTCTTGTCACTTGAATGAGTGAAAGTTACCAAACCCTGTAGGTAAATATGTATATTTTCAGGGTGGCTGGAATATTCTTTGGAAGTGTCTGTATCTCCTGGATAATTCTAGGATACAGATACAGAGGATACAGAGCGAGTAGACATCAGTGAGCCTTGTCATGGTTGAGTAACACAGACCAGTTACATTCAACTACTTCTGCTCTTAAATCTTTATACTGTAGCAGCATGTGTTACAATAAACTTGAGTCAACGGTGTTTTGTTGTGGTAGCATATGCAAATACAAAGTGCACTTAGAACATTTGCTTAGTAAACATTCTGTTTTAACAGCTTGAGGCTAAGGATGTGTTTGAAAGGACATACTTAAGAGCACTGCAGAGATTCCTTGTATAAGGCTTGAAAATAGCAACATATGTCTAATCAGCAGCACAATGTTTGGAAAATTTCACTGGAGTTTGCAAATTAGTTTCTGTAAAGGTTCTTGTTGCATAATTTGCAATGAAGTATAGATATTACTACAATCATCTTTACTGCTCACAGTTCACATTTATTTGCATGCATATTAATTTCATTAGCCCTTTGTCCTTCTTTAATTTGGCACACTTTATATTATAGCTGAGATAACAGCTGAATTCCTGTCACATCAACATCCAGAGGTGTTTTCTCTGTTTTATTTTTGGCAGACTCAGCTTCGAATCGATTCATTCTTCAGACTGGCACAGCATGAAAAACAAGCCATTAAAAGTCAGAGACTGCGTAGAGCTGTGACTTGTCTGAAGAGAAAAGAACAAGAGGAAGCCAATGAAAATGAGGAAGCCACTGCTGTGATGGAGACTGAACAGCGTGAGCAAAGGAAAGGGGAGAGTACTGCAAGCTGCCCAGGTCATCAGGCTGGAGCAACAGAAGTCCAAAGTGGAAAGAGAAGAAAACATTCAGATTTCAAGGAAGAACATTTGTATGGAGGTGGTTTTATTGGGAATTTGAACCTTTCTGAACCTTCTAGTGACTCCTCAGTAGAAGATGGAGATCTAAGCAAGAGCAAAAAGAGGAAAAATACCTCTTCAAAGGAGATGGCAAGCAATAAAGAGAAGAAGGGGTGCAGTAGCTCAAGTGATGAGGATGAACTGGGAAATGTAGTCATGGTGACTGCCAAACCCGTGTTTGAAGGCAGAAAAAAGAAATCACAGAGTAGGAGAGGAAGAAAAAAGAAAAAATCTTGAAGGGAAAATGTCTTAAAAAAGGGAAACAGCACGTACAATTTTTATGATTGACGCTTGTAAATATTACAATGAATTTGTGATTTAAAAAAATAAATTATGCTTATCTGTCATGCATTTTGTGTCCAGAACTTGAATAGGAAGAATTTTAAACAATGAAATATATAAATCTAGCACATTTACTCATATAAAGTCTTAGAATAGACTCGATAGAAGTTCTCTGTTTTGTGATTTTAAAATTGAGCCAAATGTCATGTCTGTTCATTTGCATCCTAACTGAGGTGAGATAGCTGCTAAAGTCACATGGAATCTTGCTTCTCTAACTTCAAATTTAAATGAAATTTTGAAAATGACTCAGTTTATTACTAGGTGCTAACAGAAGGAAAATTAGTTCAATTTAATGTAGCTTTCCTTTATTCCCTTCACTAAGCTTATCTCAAAAGTTCTATGCTCTAAGTAATGTTCCTTATCGAGCCATTGATGAGGCAATGTGCGCCCTTGTAAAGGACCATCTCCAAAGAATTTGCAAAAGCGATGTTCACTGGTTGCAGCACTTTGCTTGGATTAATTTCAGAGGGAAACCATGTGTTAGACTTGCACATTTTCCCCCCTAGCTCACCTGTCTCTCTGGATGATTGTAGAATTTCGTTATAGCTCCTGTGGATTAAGATGGAAAAGCACTGAATTCTGCCAGGTGTATCCTTAACATTATATTTTGGTCCGCTTCCATGCTGCTTTTATCTTCTCATTTGGTATTTCTACTTCATTTCTAATTGTTTCAGAGTCCAAGTCCATGTAATTAGGTTTTCTATGAAAAGCAGTGAACTGTGTAGGATCTGGCCCTTACAGTTTCAGGGAGTGTAGTACTTCATGTACTGAGTTTATGAAGCAAAACCTATCCCTTTTGATATTAATTTTGTGAAAGATTGCAATATTTTAAGAAATTTTCAGCTTGGATGGCTGGTTCACAGCTGTGTTTTGTAAATCACTAATTAGTATTAGTGAATTTTACTTTGTGTCAGTTGGGTCGTGGTGGTTTAATAGTTTATAAATTTTGAAGAGACCCTTTTAATTTCTCCTGCCAAGTCTGGTGAAGTGGAGATTACCAGGACAAGAATACTAAATCTCTGTTGGGTTTGTTTGGTGCTCTTGCACACAAAAAACCCCTACTATTTTTCAGTGGTACCCAGAAAACCCCAGTTGAGGTTGAAGTCTCATTTTGCTAAAAACTGTAAACTATGGGATGGTTCCTGTTCCAAACTGTCTAATGAAGAGAAGTCTTAGAGGTGCAGTTTTTTGTTCCTGTGGCACTAAGTGGCTGCCATCTGTTGAGTGAACAAGCATTTTGTGTATGTGTGAGATGAGTGGTAGGTGTGTATTTATACATGTTGACAACTGTTTTGTAAATATTAGGCTGTAAAATGGGCTAGGATCTGTAGGGCTGCATACCTTGTTACAGCTCTGTGTTCTAGCATGAGTTTGCATGTATTTACCCCTTCCTCTTTAGAAAAACTAGAGCAGGGCAGATTTAGAGTAGACATTAGCAAGACGTTCTTCCCCATGGGGGTGGTGGGCCACTGGAACAGTTTGCCCAGAGAGGTGATGGAGGCCAGGCTTGATGGGGCTCTGAGCACCCTGATCTAGTGCAAGATGTCCCTGCTTATTACAGGGAAGTTGGACTAGATGGCCATTGAAGGTCCCTTCTGACTGAGCACATATTCTATGATTCTATGAAATTGCCTTCCATGCCTGGAAAAGACCCCCTTTGACTACAAAGAATGACATTTATAAAGCTCTTGGATTACTCTTTGGTAACAGTGAGTTAGCACTGTGCTGCTGTCCCGTTTTTGTAAAGATCCCAAATACCCCAGAGTTGGTTCCTTTGCAGGTTGGAGCTCCCTTGGCTGGGGTGCTGGGAAATCTGCGCTGCCTTATGTAAGGGAAGGCGGCGCATGGTGCCCACGCTCTGCTCCTGCTGCAGCTGTCGAGATTTTATTACTTACTGCTGCTGCTGTAGCAGAGGATGTTGGCAATTCCTGACACATGCCTGGCACCACACTCCTGCCCCGGAGGGAAACAGCCCAGCAGATAAGGAATTTTTCTGTTTTGAGTCCCATCTGTGGAACGCAGCAAGAGATTCCATACAGGTAATGCTTGCTGAAGCCCAGCAGATGCCAGCGGTGTGTCGCTTGTCTGTGGCTTCAGATTGCTCCATGTCTTCTTTCACTTTGAGCAGTATAATTCAGCAGCTGAACTGTTCCGCGTAGTTTGGTTGCTTGCAGTGCTGCTGAATTAATATGTTAAAGTCTGGCTGGTTGCTGTGTAGTTCAGTGTAAACCCAAAGGTTATCTTCAGAATTAAAAAAAGAAAAAAAAAAGAGAGCTCTGTGAAATATAAATCTTACCTTTTTGGGGTGTTTTTATAGTGCAGAATTATCTGACCTTCAGAATGCAAAGGGACTGATTACTAACCCATTATTTTTATCTCCTAATGAGAAGAAAATGTGCCTTTTTCATGCTTCTGAGGTAGCTGACAAGCTGATGGATGTGTCTAACATTTGCTGCTTAACATCCCAGTAGTTTCTAACACTACTTGTTATTCTGAAGATGCTTACAAAGACTTTGAATCCTAGTGAATCTCTCTTCTGTTCCCCTGCATAAAGATGTTACTGTTGCAAAGTTCATAGGTAGACATAGCAGTGTTGGGGCTGTAGAAGAGTTACCACGATGCATAGAAGCCCCTTAAGTTACTTTTCACCTTCAAATAGGTTAATGGCTGCTGGCACTCCTGTGATAAGGTTAAATGTTAAACCTGGACACATTTTGTAAGGTGAAGGCAAGAGAGTTTGGTACATCCTTTCTAACAAGACAAGGCTGTTCTGCGCTGCCCTTTTTCATCTGAAGTCTTGAGAGGAAAATCTGCCTCAGGATTTCCACTGCAAGGAAGCTTTCGTGATATTCAGTGGTTTGGCACTGACTTTTTTGTAGACAGAAATACTCCTGCTTTTATTGCATCCATATTAAGGGTTTAGACTTCTGTAGATTATTAACTGTATACTGCCTATAACCATTCCTGCAAAAATCAGTTTTCTGTATGATCGTGTGAGAGCTTTAAAAATTATCAGAGCACTGATGTGTTTTTTCAGTGAAAAGCTTTTTTTTCTCTTTTTTTTTTTTTTTTTTTTTTCCGATTGTAAAATTTGAAGAACTGGAGACTATTGATTTGGTGTCTGGTCTGCTTTTTTGTAGACAGCTAAAAATTGTTCTGTCTTCTGTCATTCTTTTCCTGCTGATTTTTTTCACCAGAGTCTCCATATTCTGCCTATTTATACAGGCACCTACATATTCTGTCCTGTATGTGGTCTACAGCTTCTGCTTCTTAATTATTCTCATGTGCAGCTTTTACTAATAGGTTGTTTTCTTCCTTTCTGAGCCAATTAATTTAAATAAGATTAGATCTCTTTCATCTAATTTTTCTTCTCTCCCTGATTTGAATGGATTCTAACTTTAAAATTTCATAAAATAGTTTTATAGGGTTATTAAAACTCTCTTTTTCCATATTCTTTTTTTTGGGGGGGTTGTGTCTATTTGCTTTTCCCCCTCAGAAAGTGAACAGTTGAACTTGTTTCTTGCTTCTCATTCTTTTATTCTGTGATTATTGCTACTTATGTCTCTACATGTCTTCATTATAAATAGAAGTAAGCTGTAGCATAATACACATAAAACTTTTGTGAAGGCACTATAAAGGGAAAACCAAATTTTATTCAGAGAGGCTTATGTTTCTGTCCCCCAGATTTTGTTGCATAGTATGGATCTGATGTTATCACAACATAATCATCTGCAAAATGAGCTGATAAAAGAACTAAAAAGACAAGAAGGTAAAATGTTGCTTTTTTTCTATATCATTGCATGGTAAAATGTTTCTTGTTTTTCTCTATATTTTCTTGTTGCATTTAGGAATATTGTTAAGTCTAGGGAACGTGGTGTCTTGCTGACAGTGAACTACCTTCTCATTCATTTTTTTCTGAAGAAACCTGTTTATGGCACTTGTACAGAAAATACAACAGATAGCGCTGTTGCAGTATTCCAGCTATGCAGTATCTGTGATGCCGGCATGCTCTGGCCCTGGCAATTTCCTACCAGTTCCTGGCATCCTGCCTGCAGTCATTTCCAGGGAGAGAAGATGTGACTATCTATGTGCAAGCTACTCAGGAGAGGTTTGTTTGCAGGGTGTCAGCTAGGGAGAATTGGTCATTACAGGCTTGCTCTCTGTCTAGACAGCCTCTAACCTGATTTTCTAATGCCTTCAGGGGCTGTTGGCAGATTTTACTCTTAAGCAAGTTTGTGGCTGCACAGCTTTCAGGATACAAAAGCATCACAAGTTATCTCCTTTTCAGGGGTCACCAGGAGTAGACAAGGTTTTAGGGCATGTGTGTGTACTGTTTTGGGATTTAGTCTAGTTTAATTCTGGAGCTGAATGCAAAAGAAGGAGGGAGTCTTAGTATTATTTTATTTTTTATAATATTTTCCAGGTGAGTCTTGGTTCATGTAGAGCCATTATTTTTCTTCTCTCTTTTTCAAGAGAGCTCAGAGTCCAGCTTTTCTTTGCTACCTCTTCAGTGAGAAAAGGTGGAGCTTTGGGAATGACTGCAATACTTTAGTTATTTGCTTACTGAAACTAATGCTTATTATTTTGCTTTCAAATATTTTTTTATAAAGTACCTCAAATGAATGACCTTCTCTGGAAAGCTGACATTGCCCAAGAAGATGCCTGGTATGGATTGGTATAGATTGCTGTTCCACAAAGCACTGCTCAAATGCCTTAATCTGTAGTTTTAATTCAATTCCCT
Source organism: Turnix velox (assembly GCA_013400935.1). Lineage (NCBI taxonomy): Eukaryota > Metazoa > Chordata > Aves > Charadriiformes > Turnicidae > Turnix > Turnix velox. Next base: position 73,178 of record VZTY01001899.1, read on the forward strand.
TTACATTTGTGTAATTCTAGCTCAAACAAGGAGCTTAGGTTGATCCTATGCAATGAAGTGCAAAGAAATATCTAGAAATACAAATATTAAAGACAGAACTAATAAAAGCTGAAAGGCCGATGCTTGTCATTATGTATTGCTCAGGCATTTTCCATGCTTCTGCAAGCTTAGCTCTGTTATCTGGACACTCTCTTCATTGAGGATTCAGGGTGGGGAGAAGGAATGAGTCCACATGTAATTATTTTAGCTTCTGAATTTTAAAAATAGAGTTCTAGGACATTAGGTCAATGTACGCTGAATTAGCCCATATGGCAGAAATATCTTCCACTTAGCTAAAAGGGTAACTCAGTCGATAGCAATAGCAGGTGGTTCTCTTCCATGCCTAGAATGAGTAGTTTAAGAGGATCTGGAGACATGAATGGAAAACAGGGTATCTTTACCATTTCAACTGACACCAGGCTTTGGCATATTAAATTCCATGCCAGATTCTGGAGGTGAAAGATGCTGAATCTGCTGCCTGGTGATTTACCTCCTTCATTACCCTGAGCTTGTGCTTTTCTTGTCCTCTCACTTTTTCCTCTGCTACCTTCCCCATTCTCATTTAATGAAGTTCACTCACCCAGTCTCAGTCTCTGTTTCTGGGGGTTCTTATTCCAGCTCAGTTTCTCTGCAATTTCCAGTCTCTATAAAATTCACTCCCTTTCCCTTTCCATCTCCCTTGGTTTGTCTGAAGTTCCCCAGGTTATAGCTCTGTATTCTTGTACGTGATTCCCACTACTACTGGTTCTCAGCTTACAGGCAGGCTCTCACCCAGTCTGATCTTTCCTTTGTTGTCTTTATCCAGTCAATTCTCCATCACACCTGCTTTGTTAGATGTCTCTCTTCTTTCCTCATGATTTCTCTTAATCATTAGCTTTAGCTCTTCTTGACTAAACCTTTCTGAGATCAGATTCTGCCACCCCTGCCTCTGTTTCTTGAGGTACTTAGGTTGATTTACCACAGTGGCATTATTTAAATTTACTCCATAATAGTTTTTTTTCTGAGACAGAAGGAGAGTGAGTTTACAGGACATAGTTGCCCTTGAAGCTCCCTCGTCTCCCTTCACTTGGCCAGGGCCCAGTTTTTAATCCATAAATATCTGAGAAAATGCTGACCTGATAACCTTCACATATCTCCCAGCATTTTAGAAGGGACACGCTCCTTCTACTCACCCTGTTTGACATATGTTCTAATTGATGGCAATTCCTGCCAACTTTTCAGATCTCTGAGTGGAGTCCAGAAAGGTGCCTTAAAAGGGACACAGCTGGAATGAAGGCAAGTGAGATGCAGCTTAGTCCTGTAACTTAGAAGTTAAGATACTCATCTGTGTGGAGGGAAATTACTTTAGTCTCTCTTTCCTATTTCCTGGGTTACTTCTGAAGACATTTCTTACCTTTCTCACTTTCTTCTCCACTGACAATTTTCCACTGATTTCAAAGACTTTTTTTATAACAGTGAAAAACATGTTGTGACAAGAGCATGGAGCCCAAGCCTGCCTCTTCACAGCTGAGTCCCCGGTTTGTAGCTGGGCTTCTCTTGCTTGTTGTTCTTCTAGCGTTGTTCTTGCAATCCTGATTTTCCCAGAGGTCCACCTCTGGATGGGAAGCATGGAATACATCCTTTGTGAATTTGAATAATTCTAATAATTCAGCACCCAGATCCTCTATTTTCTGATAAGTTAAATTGCTGAACAATTTTTTTATGTGGTGGACTTTGCAACTAACAATGCCAGTTAAAAAAAAAGGGCCTATTTCTGCTATATATGACACTTGTGCTGTATCTTCCTCTTTTATTTTGTCTCTTAACTTTGAATTATGCTGCTATCTTCAAAAGAACAATGGCAAGCAAACAACCTCTTCCATTAACGCTTATCTCAAAAGCACACTCATGGGAATCACACCGTTAGTTTCCTACATTTATTTTGACCTGAAATATCAGAATTTGAATTCTACTTCTCCTCAGCAACAAGCTGTTTCCAAACACACAAAAAAAACCTGAAAGAGGGTACATGGAATAAGATTTGAGTACAACTTGAGTACAAGCCAATAGAGGAATGATGAGAGATAAACTGCACTTTCACAGCAAATCAAAATAGTCTAAAAATACCTCTTCTCTGAATTTGCCTCTTGGCTAGCTTAGAGTAACTTATCTCTGAGATCTTTTGGTTGAAAGTAGTAGCATTCAAATACTATAGTAGATACTATGTGTACTTAATTTGAATTATCACTTTTCTGTTTGTCTTCTCTCCCCTCAGCAAGTAGATCCTTTTGCTGGAGACACTCAAATGGAAATTTCTTGTGAATGGGTAGTCTGGAACATGGAGGAAGCACTTAAATAACCAAAGCATGTGCCTGTAACATATTCTTCTCTCCCACGTCTTTTCTGTTTCCCCATCTTTTCCACTTTGCCAGGTGAATAATGAATTTCAACAGTAAATTAAATATTTTTCAACTACCACACAAGAAAGGTTGTATGTTTGCATGGTTTTATGTTGTTAGGTTACTTTCAGGTCTTTTCCTCAAAGAAATATTTTAGAAATACAGAATTATTGGTAAGGAAAAACTGACAGGCATTTTCTTGGGTCCCTCTCTGTCCCACTGGCTGTGTTACCTGGCATGTTCTGGCATGTTCTGGGGTGTTGTTACACGGAAGTAAAAGCTTCCAGTGACACAAAGCACTCTTGACTGTGCAAGGTAATAGATGTGAAAGCCAGAGCCCTCCTATCCATCAGAAATTGGCTGTTGGCCCTTTGTAATATGCATTGAACCACCTAATTTAAGAACACAGTCTGTTTTGCAGTCAAAGGCAAATAATTTTGTTATCTTTTTAGCAATTAAAGAGCTGCTGAGCCTAGACCTGAAGATGTTTTCAGCATCAGACAAATGTTATGAAGTAATAAGGGAAGTACTGGGAACATTTGAATTCATCACATGTTCATGAAATAATCTGACTATGGTACTTCTATTTTCAGACTTCTAATGGTTTTAGACAGACCCGTGACTTTGATGGGGCTGTGTTATCAGTGGTGTGAATTTCAAATACAAAATGCTTCTCTCAAGCCTGGGTAAATACATAGACTGGATACTTTGAGCCTACCCCTCTCCTGTTCTTCCCTCCTCGTGCTCCAAGCTAAGTGCATCTTGTCTCTTGGCTGAGAAGAAGCTGCCCTTGGTTGGCAGTTTTGTATTTCTGCATTTCAAAGTGTGGAGTTTCAAGCATTATATTACCCTGACGTAGTATCTCAGACTGGTCAATGTTAATATACCTCATCATTGCCATCACCAGCAGGCTGAGCCTGTAATGAATGTATTGGAATGCCTACACTTAATTATGTGGTAATTTCCCTCCTCACAGGAGGAATGAAGTAAGGAACATCGTCTGTAGAGTTTAGATAAGTATGGGGATAGTACTTTGCTTTATAGTCTTAGAAAGGTATAGGTTACATCTGACTTTTGGAAAGTCAAAGGCATGATTAGATTTCCCTCCCGACTACTTCCTTTAAGGGCTGCAATAGAATGAAATGAAATGAAAATACTGTAGTGATACCACCTGGAGTCTAAGGACTATTCTGTGATTCAGGATTGTGTATGTTTCCATGGAGCCATCTGTAATGCTTGCAAGATCAGTGCTCTGACTCTGAGGTGTCAGTAGCTCAGCAAAAATCGCGAGACTTCAGAGTCCCTTAGAATTGGGGTAAACTTCTTCTGAGCCATTAGAAATACCCAGATGGATTCATAGGGCTACTTTCTGATGGTTCCTATCAGCGTAGTAGTGTAACTCTTCTTCAGTTACCTCTTACCACTAAAGAACTGGTTGCAGATCTTTTCTCTTACTAGCCTTTCTGCAGGTATCTGCTTGACATTGGAATATATGTGTTTTTTATACATATATGTAACATATACAATGTATATAATTTAGATGTAATATATATAAAATACAAGTCTAAATGGTAAATTTTAAATCTAAACTCTATAGGTGAGAGTGTGCTGCTTCTGCTATGGGGCTGAACTTTGTCAGGTGAAACTCATGCTGAAGGCTTGGATTTCATTCCTTTTGCCAGCTGGAGAAGATCCATTGAAGCAGGAGAGAAGCTGAAGATGACTGGGTCTTATTTCCTTATCACCTTGAGCTGTGACACAATTTGACCTCAAGAGATTATGCAGGGTCAGGCCAGATAGAAAGAAACTAGTCTATATTTCCCTTGGGGGTTGTTTTGATGAATCATAGGGTAAAAGTGCTGTTTCTGAGTTAAAGCTGTCCTGATCCATTAACATAGTACTTGTTACTCAGTTTGCTGACTTTGTGCATGAGCCTGTAAATAGTACTTTCCTGATGCTGGTATTCTCTTCACAGCTTTTATGTGGTAGAGTAGTTTTACTTAATTTTTTAAGATACATTTTAATTCAGGCATCCAGATCATGGTCTCTGTTTTTTAAAATATACTTTTAATTCATTTTCCTTTTTTGTTGCTTTTCCTGCATGTGTTTAACAATGCATTTAAGTGCTGTTTAACAATGCCTGTTTCCGTTCCCCTTTTTATTCATCATTAATGTAGGCACTACCATTAGTTATGCAGTGAGAGATTTAACATATGTTGTTAATCAATGGAAGATACTCAACTGAACTTTAAGGTTACCATTCCCTGATGGAACTGTATACTCACAACCATTATTTGATATGACAACTGATGTAAAGGGAACAGCTGATCATGCAGCAAGTTTCTTAAAAGGTTTTATTTCTACTCATTCTAAGCATAAAGTTTGCTGATAAAGATAGCCTGAGGCCCAGTTGTGTAATTTGCTTCATGGTTAAAGAAAAAGATGCTGTAGTTTGCATCATGATCTGTTCTGACCTGATCTATCTCCTGTCATTTTCTTTTTGCCTTGCCTACTTGAAGGACTTCTCCATTTCTGTCTCAGCAGAGTTGACCTATTCCTCATGTCCAATTCCTCTTCTTTCTTTGGGTTTTATTTTAACATAGAACAGCTCATTTGGCAGTTGAATGTGTCAACAAAAATCCTCTCATTCTCTACACAAGAGTTTGGAGCATGTTTCTCTAACCTGCCTCTGACTTTACAACTCCAATCCTTCCACATGATTTAGTGTGTTTCTTTGGAATGCTATGTTTGCATTTCAGTTGTAGTAATGGTGATTGCTTTGCCTTTGAGAATTATGTTTATGTAGTTTCTTAATCATGTGGTTGATACAGTGCAAGAAGTGTCAGCAGTATAACTTTTCTCCCTCAGCTCTGATACTAAGCTAAAATAAAGGGAGTTCAAAAAACATGTTCTGAAAATGTTAAACTTCTGTTATAAAAGGGAGTTTATTTGAAATATTTCAAAGAACACCATGAGAAATTAACCTATTAGGCAGAAAGGCTCAAGAAACTTAAAGGCATTTAGATTCTTTTTCAAGAAGTATTTGGAACATTTTCAGATGGGAGCTTCTTTGTGAATACAAGTCCAACACCAAAGGAGGGCTATCTGTTTCACTGCCAAGAAATATCTCAAATTCTGTATGTTACTAGAACCAGATCAGACTGTTTCATCTATATGTAAACATCTGAAACTCTAGTGGCTTCTCTGTGTATGTACAAAGACATGAATAGGCTGAAGAAAGTTGTTTTATGTGAATACTGCTTCCATGCCTCTCCACATCGCACGAGAAGAATGAGGAGCAAACGTACCTGGTCAAACCCAGGGAAATGAAGCAGGGAGAAACCAGTCCTAACCAACCAATAAGCTCTGACAGTCCAGAGTAGTATTGTTGGAAATACCTGTTATGCACTACTATTCTTACAAGGATTGAGAGCAAGGTCAGTCAAGCCTCCTCATCTGACCCTATTTTACTGATGAGGCAGACCTTGTTGTCTTAAAATGTGATTGAAATACATTCAACGAATCATAATTCCAACTATTTTTCTTCCTGAATGAGAGACCGTGGACTGACAGAGAGAAACACTTCAAGGACAATAACTTCCTACCATATTTTTGCATCTCCTATCAAGAAACTAGTTTGATCAGAGTACCAGCAGAACTTTCTCAACATTTGCAGGTATTAGGAGTCTTCACCTGTCTTTGGATTTTGCTTACTTTTCTTGTTGTTTTAAGGATTTCCCACTAATTTGTTATTTCTCTGTTCTGACTGATCTGAAGGCAGTTACAGAAAATCAATTTCTTTCCTTTTTTTGTAGGCCAACAAGAAGTTTAGTTCTTATGAATGATGTTAAGCAGAAAATAGAAGAGGTCCTTTTGTAGTGCAAAGGGAAAACTATATGTAAGGCTGCAAAAAGGTCTCTCTGGAACCTTTTCTAAGCTGAACAACCCCAAATCTCTCAGCCTGTCCAATCTGACTAAAAGACTGTGCTCCTTGTTTTGTCAGTTTTCTTCATCAGAATCATTCACATCTTGCCCTAATAGATTTCTCTTAAGGGTTTTGAAGCCTGGCTATCATATGATGTCTCCGATGAAATGTATACTCTTTTAGTTTATCCACAATATTAAGATCTTAAGGGAAAGATAAAAATATAAAAATTATGAAAACTTCTCCAGACAACAGCTCTGAAGGTGGCCAAAGATTTAAGTGATGGTATTAATAGGCAGATTTGGGATTTTTCTTTCAGGAGTGTGGAGGGTTTTGCTTAGGTGAGGATAAGTAGACTACAAGGTCTCTTCCTGTAGGTGCCATGCAAGACTTCAGCAGAGAGATTGATGATAATGTAGGGAACAGGTGAGAAATGTTCATTGAACACTAGAGGGGTGGCTGTAATGCTGCTAAAGATTATAGATCTCCTGGCAGAAGTTTTATAAGTTAAGACTTTAATAAGTTGTGGCTTCTCAACAAAGTTGGATCCAAAACAGATGTCAAGGGAGAAAGAATCAAGAAAAATGGTTGTAATTGGAGGGTAATCAAAGTAATAGCATTTTACTTCTACAGCTAGTACAGATCACAGACCAAGATCAGACTGCTCTGAGCAATCAGAGAAGATTAAAAGCAGGCTATATCTGGTATGCCTGGAAAGAGGATGATATATTAAATAAACTTACGATTTGTGTAATAAGACAACTTTGTATTAATTCTTTCATAAGTAAAGATTAATTTTGCCCCGGAGAAGCATTTCTCTGGCACTTAACTCATGTTTGTACAGATTTTGCCGCTTGCAGGCACAATGACGCATGTGTTTTCCCTCAACTTAACATTAGAGGCTCGCAGAAGATGTAATGGGCTGCCATAAACTACTTATTTCTTAACAACTTAAAGCACCATATTTTCAGTGTTGACTATTTAACTTATCTTTATAAAATTATATGTTTGTGGTAGCATATGTGTTACATTAATTTTGCTGTATTCTGAGATTAGGGTTCCCCCACCCTAATAAATCTTTGGAGAGCTGAGGGTTGTTTGGTTTTTATTGTTGAGGTTTTTTGTTTATTGCTTTTCAGATTCTGTCCCACTGTCAACATAATAAGATAAGATTGAACATGAACATTTTTCTTTTTCTTTTTTTTGTTTCTTTTTTGTTGCTACTTTCTAATTTCCTCTGGTGCTTAGAGGAAGTTGAGTCTCAAGCTTAAAGTATTAACTTATGGAGCATGAGCATCTTGGTACTGTGTTTTACTTTGGTATCATCTCTGTCTTTGTTCAACTCTGTTTTTGCTTCTTGCTCCTCATATCACAGGGAAGGGAGAGAGACTCAGTCATTAGGTTATAGCAATAAAAATACTGTGGCATATAGCAACATTTGAGGCCATCATGGATTGTGACTGCAGTGATTTGAGGGGGAAGAAAAAGGAAAGAATCTTTGGTAGACCAATATGTTTTATGGTAATGAAAGCATTTAGTCATTTGGCCTGAAGTTTCTATGTAGATCCTCATATCTGGGATTCCAGTGGTAACTGCACACTTGAAACTCTACTTTGGATAAGATGGTAACCCAGCTATCTAAATCCCTAGCCTGCTTTCTAGGAGGTGTAGCTTGTAAACATGTTTTACTTCAGCTAATTTGGCAAGAGATCAAAGTTGGCTTTCAAAGCAGGTTCCCTGGGAATTCATGAAATTATTCTAGGTTTTGCTAAGAGAATGCTCTCTGGACAGCTTCACTTACATATTTTTTTTGGTAACATTGTGATGCAGCTTTTTTGATGATGACAAAACTCAAACTGACTTGGCATTCAGCTAAGAAAGAATGAATCCTCTCCTGTTAGAAGAGTTATCCAGGATTATGTTAGCAATGATAAATATCCTTTGCTTAGCAACAGGGATGGCATTCAGGATATCAAGCCAACTGGAAAGAATCCCTCTGACAGGGCTCTGTTGGGGTGGGTGGATAAGCTTTCTCTCCTGTCTCTCATAATTTAGGTTGCTAGGATCTGTTTCACAACTTTTGGGACAGACTTAGAAATGATACTGTCGCTCCTTTTGTTTACTGTCAAACAGTAGCATAATGTGGGGGAAGTGAACAGTAAAAGGACATGGGAAATAATAAAAAAATCTGGGCCCATAAGACCAGGGAGCTAGGGAAACTGTTCTTGAAGGGAAAAAGACACTATAACATTTCTTTTGGATTGCTGAAATGGAAAGCAATATATAGTAACCTTCCACTCAATTTTTTTTATGGACTTGGCTTCTTCAGCAAAGGAAAAAATTATTTAGTCATCAGCTGAAAACTTCAATTAGAATTTAGGACATTCACCATGTATCATGCTAACCATTAATGAAGAAATATGTTTATATTCACAGGTGTAATTCACATTCTTGCTTCCAAATCGGCTTTTCAATATGAATTTGTGGTTTTATTGTCAGCCCATTCAGCCTGTTTCAATTTTTGTACTTTTGCTTCCAGGGGAAAAAGAAGATGAACAGGTAGTTGCAGAAATCATGAGAAGGCGTTTTTTTCCTACTCTAATAACTCATAAGTCCTGGGAAGGCTTCTGCTTTGCTGGCCATGAGATAAGAATTACAGAAGCTACTGATTGTTATGGGGCAGTCGTCTGGCCATCGGTACACTATTTATGTCATCTTGCTTTTCAGTTTTGGTCTGTTTGGTTTTTGTTTGTTTTTTTTTTGTTTGCTTTTCTGTTTTGGAGTCTTCTCACAATTTTAATCTGCTTTGCATGACAAATATGTTTTGTTGTATGTTGTAGACACCTGGAGAAAACCTTATTTACTTCTCTATCTGTGCTGTAAGACTATATGATTATTTAAGAAATATAGCCATAATTCAGCTGAGGAGAGTTATCTCACTCTGCTCTTTTGTACTTCAAGCAATTTTCCTTATCTTAACAGACGTGGAAAAGTCAGTCATACTGTATTTCTTGGTAGCCTCTGTGCACATCTTTGAGGAAAGGTTGGCTAACTACCAATTATTCCCACAAAATCATGAGTGGTACTGAAAAGCATATTTTTTTATTTTCTGGGAAGGCTTAGCCATCTTGGCTGTGGAAGGAAGGCAGCCCTTCTGTCTGTGTCTCTTCATGTTTTGCTTTCCTTCCAGCAGTATTTGAACTCTCCTGAAAAATGTCAGACAAATTTGTTGAGAGGGCAGAAACTTTGAGGAAAGTAAAGTTTCTGCATGTTTTATAGAAAGGAAACTGGATTTCAAAGTTTCCTTCATCTCACCCACAGAAATTTTGATGCCACCAGCCAGTTTCTACAACAGAATATGACAAAATTTTGAGGGGAGAAATTATAGCAGTATATGGGACTAACAGCAAACCTTAATATAATGTGGTTTTAAATGACAGTCAAACATTAGACAATCTTTAAGCATCTGGCTTTAATTAGTCCTGGTGCTCAAAGACTTCTTTCTATACAAAAGCCTTGTTGGTTATGACTGATATGTAAGTCTGTATAAAACACCTTCCTCTTTTTGCTGTGAATTAAGAGGTAGAGACCAAAAGCTAAGTTTGAATTTCTAGCATGCCAGCATTTCTCCTGCTCTTTCTGTTCTTCTTAACTGATTAAAAATAAAACTAAGAGCATAATTTTGCCATGCCATACTGAGCCACTGATAATTGCCTTTCCAAATGGTCATCTGTGTTGCAAGAGGATGTGGCAACCATCATACATATTTATCAATATATAATTATCTACGTCTGTGAAAAAATCCAGGAGACAAGCTGGAAACTATCTTTATCTGGGAAATAAAATTAGCAATTTCTATTTCAATGGTGAACTGAAACTCACTGGTCTGTGTAGGTCATGACAGGAGAGCTGAAGAAGCTCACTTACAGTTTATAAATGCATACATAAGGAGTCTGCTGTAGAAGGCTCTGTGGGTTTGCTTGTTGTAAAGGTTAGCTATGCTTAGCAAGGTGTAAATGAAGAGGACCTGAAACCAAACTGAACTCAGAAGGGCTAAATCTGTCGGTCCCTTTTGAATCATTATGGTAATTAATTATTGTTAGAAATAA